>JAURVB010013298.1:0-37268 GCA_033002965.1 Piper betle | reverse complement strand
GCTCCTGCAAAACACGATGCACGCCGAACACAAATACCAGCACCCAAATTGCCCGGTGCACGATATCGTTCGGTACCGATAGACAATTCTCAAACGTCCACAATAGCAAACCAAGTAAGTAGCATATGACGACCCTGATCGACCACCCAATGCCGACCCTGACACCAATCCCCTGATCGGTATCGCAGCAAGTTCCCGGAATCAAGGAACGCCGCTAGCACCCAAAATCAGACGCCAACACCACAATTACGGAACCCCTGTTCCAACCTTGAATTAAACACAAAACAAGGATACAGCAATCACCCCTATGATCGCTTACACCATGGACATGCAAACCCCACGGTGTTCAACTCTTCCCCGAAGAGTAGCGAGAACTAAGCACCCACGCTCACAATTGTCCTCACGAAATCACAACCCCGAGCAGCCACCCACGACCAGCCCGTTTACATGCAAAACCCTCAACCAAGTAATGCAAACTAGGTTATGAGAAGAACCACGTCGTACCTCCAAACACAGCACCACGACCAGCAATCCAATGCCGATGAACTCGTGAAGAATCGATTCCCGGAATCGATCTGCAGCACTCCACGGATTTGCTTGTTGAGGTTTCCGTCTTCTCCACAAAACAGATCACGACGCTCCACCAAGACCCCTCTCGGCAGTTCTTCTTCTTCTTCGCTAAGTCTCACGTTGTTCAATCCAGCAACTATAAGCGTAATCTTTGTAGAATCTTTTCCCAACAGATTATCTCCAAAGATCCTCCACGAACCTGGACTCCCTTGACGTCTCAATTCCATCCAGCCCTCGCCAAGCTTATCTCTGAATTCAGTTGCAATCTTCTCCAAGATACGATCAAGATATACCCCATCTCTATCGTCAAACAAAAGTCCAGCACACGTCCAACCCCTGGCTCGACCCAAGTCCTCGGCTCGACCAACCAGCAACCTCGTGCACGCCCCAGACGCACCACCGACAACCCCGCTACCGATAAACCATTAGTGCCGATCAACTCCATCCATCGATCATGCTGGTGCAGCCAGACCCTCGCTACCGATCATGTGCTCGCTCACCGCTCGTGCATGCTCGTTCGCTAGGTCTCGGTCACGTAGCGTGATGCCGCAACTCGCTACCGCTACCTGCTCGCTACTTGAGTCGCACCGCACGCTGCACCGATGTCTCGGCCACGCTCGCCACGCCTCGGTCATGGCTCGATCAAAATCCCGCTAGCGCCCCACGCTCGCGCACGCTGCACCGCTGTGTCGGCAGCGCTCGCCCACGCTCGCGCCAATGCTCGAGCACGCTGCACCGATGTCTCGGCAGCGCTCGATCACGCTCGCTCCTCGCTCGCGCACGCTAGCGATCGCACCCCAGCATCGAACCAGCGCACACCCGGCACTCCGTGATCCGCACGCAGCGATCAACCTCAAGTCCCCGCGCTCGGTTCTCGGCACCAATGCTCGATCATGCTCGACGCCCAAGTGCTCGGTCACCAGCACCCGTCTCGATCATCTTGAGGTTTATTTGGTCTCCGACCTGACTCATGCTCGGCACTTCGTTACCTGCAACTATAACACCGTGTTAGCCTCAACCAGTTGTTTCACCACTCGAATAGCCCCGTGCTACTCGTGTCGGACCCGGCATGCATGGGAACAACTGCCCAATCCCGCGCACCCGGCACGTCCTCAGACTAAGGCTGTAACAGCTCACCCCCACCAATGAGATCCGATGTCCTCATCGGAGGGTTAAGTCCTCCCTGGTACTTCTTGATTCTCCTCTCGAACTGCCACAAGTCCCTTGCTCGTTCCCAGCTAGCCTCACTGCTCGGTTCGCCCTTCCACTTTATCAGATACTCAATCCCGGTGTTTGGTGCACCTTGCCTATGCGCCAAAATCTTCCCCACCTGCTTCGTGTATTGCCGCCGGACAGTAGGTGGAGCTCTCCTTGGACGAGCTCTTCTCGGATCGACCACATCCTCATGAAATGGCTTGAGGAAGCTAACATGAAACACTGGGTGAAGTTGGTACCTCTCCGGAAGCTTCAACTTGTAGGCCACGCTCCCGATCACCTTCTCCACCTCAAAAGGACCGTCATACCGCTGCACTAATCCCCTGTGCACCTCGGTACGTCTGATCTTCTTCCAGATCTGTGGTGTGAGTCTCAGCATCACTTTGTCCCCTACGCTGAACGATACCGGCCTTCTCCTTAAGTCGGCATATCTCTTCATTCTGCGTGTTGCTTTGGCTAGTGAATCCACCGCATCCTCATACAGCTCCTGCCTGTCTCGGGCAAACCTGTATGCTGCTGGACACTTCGCTCCGCGCCCTTGCAAAGCTACCTCCAGTGGTGTAAGAGGCTGGTAGCCAGTAGCAACCTCGAAAGGACTCAGTCCCGTTGCTGAGGAACGATGCAGATTATAACAAAACTGCGCCGCATCAAGAAGATCCAACCAATTCCCTTGGCTGGCTGTGACGAAATGCCTCAAATACTCCTCGAGTAGAGCATTCGTCCTCTCAGTCTGCCCGTCAGACTGAGGATGATTAGCTGTAGAGAAGTTCAGCTTACTCCCTAGTAAACCAAACAAGCACGTCCAGAATCTCCCTGTGAACCTGGCGTCTCGATCACTCACTATGTCTGCCGGTACTCCAAAGTACTTGACCACGTTCCTAAAGAACAGTTCAGCAGTCTTCTCGGCTGAGCATTTCTGTGGAGCTGCTGTAACTACGGCATACTTCGAGAATCGATCTACAACCACCATCACCGACGACATTCCCCTCACCTTGGGGAATCCGGACACAAAGTCCATCGAAACCGAACTCCACGGCCTCGTTGGTGTAGGTAGAGGCTGCAGCAAGCCCGCCTCTAGTCGTCTCTCCACCTTGTCTTGCTGGCAAACTAAGCAAGACCTGACGAAAGCTTCGATATCGGCCTTCATTCCCGGCCAATAATACGCCCTGGTCATTAGAGCGTACATCCTGTCTCTCCCAGGATGTCCTGCCCACTGGGTGTCGTGGGACTCCTCCATTAGCTTTCGCCGTAGTCTACCCGTAGGGATATAAAGCCGACCCCACTGGCGTAAACCACTCCATCTTCCGTCCAATATTTTCGAATCAGCCCCTCACTGATCCTGTCGACCAGCTTCTTGTACTCTGGGTCGTCTCTTGCTAACTCCCGGACTTGGCTTATTATCTCAGTCTGAATTTCTGATATAGCTGCCACCACCTCCATGTTCTTTCGACTCAGGGCATCTGCCACCTGATTCGTCTTTCCCGGCTGGTGCAACCACTCGAAGTCGTACTCCGCCAGAAACTCTTGCCATCTCGCTTGTCTCGGGGATAGTTTCTTCTGGGTCTTGAAGAAAGTGTTAGCTACGTTATCCGTGATCACCACGAACTTAGATCCCAGCAAATACACTCGCCACACTCGAAGGCAATGTACCACTGCAAGCATCTCCTTCTCATGCGCTGAGTACCGCGTCTCAGCGTCCTTCAGCTTCCAACTCTCAAAAGCGATCGGATGCCCATCCTGCTGTAGTACTCCTCCGACTGCCTTGTCTGAAGCGTCTGTCACCACCTCAAACGGTCGACTGAAGTCCGGCAACTTCAGTATCGGCTCAGAAGATATAGCTGCTTTCAACTCATCAAAAGCTGCTTGGCATGAACCCGTCCACGCCCATGACTGTCCCTTCCTCAGCAGATCAGTCAGCGGTGACACTACATGGCTGTACCCATGTATGAACTTCCGGTAGTAGTTGGCCAAACCTAGGAAGCTTCTCACCTCTGTCACCTTCGTCGGTTCCGGCCACTCGGCAATGGCTCGGACCTTAGATTCCTCCATGCGCACCGACCCCTGACCAACTTTGTGGCCGAGAAAACTGATTTCCTCCAGGCCGAACTCACACTTCTCCTTCTTCACAAAGAGTTGATGTTCCCTTAGGCGATCCATAACCTGCTTCAGGTGTCCACGGTGCTCCTCCATGGACGCACTATAAACAACTATGTCGTCCAGATACACAACCACAAACTTATCGAGATAATCATGAAACACGTCATTCATCAGGTTGCAGAAAGTAGCTGGCGCATTTGTCAACCCAAATGGCATCACAAGGAATTCAAAAGACCCATACCTTGTGACCATAGTTGTTTTGACACATCTTCCGGCGCAATCCGGACTTGCCAGTATCCTGACCTCAGGTCCAGCTTAGTGAAGACCCGCGCTCCACTCAACCTGTCAAACAGATCAGCAATTAAAGGAACTGGGTACTTGTTCTTGATGGTCACCTTATTCAGTCCCCGGTAGTCGACGCATAGCCTCATCGACCCGTCGTGCTTCTCCTGGAATAGAACTGGCGCCCCATACGGTGCAGTTGATGGCTGAATTTTCCCCGAATCCAGCAGCTCCCCTAGCTGGATTTTGAGTTCTGTGAGTTCTCTAGGCGACATCCTATATGGCGCCTTCGCTGGTGCTCTTGCCCCTGGCTCCAGCTCGATCCGGTGTTCGATCGTCCTCTTGGGAGGTAACCCGTCTGGCAATTCAGTTGGCATTACATCAGAATAGCCTTCCAACAGTTCCAACAGTTCGTCCGGCACCACCACCACGTGATCCGGCTGGACCTCTCTCATCACAGCAAGATAAGTCGAGGCTCCTCGCTTGCACCCCCGAGCCACTTGCATTGCCGACAAGTGCTCGCCAGCTAAAAGTGCGGGTCTCGACCCCAGAAGGCCTCCCACTGCCACGAACAAAGCTTGCACCCGCCGTGTTCATGATCAGTATACCTCCTAGTTGTGGAAAAACTCCCACGCCAGCAGTACTCATAAACGCATTGCCGAGGATCAAACCAAAGTCATCCATCTCGATGACCATGAGATCCACTCGGCCCTCGAATTCTCCCAGGTTCAGTCTGACACTTCTAGCAATGCCATCCACCTGCTTCGCCTGCGAGTTCACTGCCTTAATCTTACTTGTGTTGGTCCCGGTTTTCAGCCCCAGCTCCGTAGCCATCCCCTTGGAGACAAAACTATGGGTTGCCCCAGTGTCTATCAAGGCTGAAACCTTCCTCCCATTCACTACACATGGAACAAACATCAAATCAGCTCCCCCTGAAGCTGCTCTTCCAGCTCTCAACGCCCCGAGTATCTGAAGGGTAGATGCTCGAGCAGAAGGACCCGCATCCTCCTGGTCATGGTCTGCCTCCGCCACCAAGGCACTGAGCTTGCCCTTGGTTGGACACTCTCGAGCCAGATGCGGACCATTGCACAGAAAACACCCGGACTTCTTCGGATCAGCTACCTTCCTGTCCTGGTTCCCTGCACTGAAGTTCTGAAACTTCTTCTTCGGTCTTCTGGATGGCTTCCTCGCGCCACCCCGCTGATTGCCCTGACCACCCTGGAGTTTCTTAGTTGGACCCACGTCTGTGTTGCTTGGCCCTGGCCTAATATCCACCAGTGCGTCGGCTGCCACCAAAGCTGCAGGTAAGTCCTGTACCTTCTGCCTCTTTAGTTCCATCTGCGCCCAAGTCTGCAAACCATTGATAAAGTTGAATAACTTATCATCCTCCGACATATTTTTGATGTCGAGGAGACAAGAGCTGAAGTCTTTGACGTAATCCCTAACTGTTCCTGTCTGTCTCAACCGTTGCAATCGAGACCTCGCCAACCAGGTAGTGTTGGTTGGAGAGAACTGCTCCCGAAGCTCCTTTTTCAGGAACTCCCAAGTCTCAATCCGGTGTCGACCAGCTGCTTCATCCTCTTCGGCGCGACATCTATACCATAATTTGGCATCACCGGTCATAAACATACTGGCCATCGAAACCTGTCTATCTTCGGGAACTTTCGCAGCAGTGAAGTATTCCTGCATGTCCCAGATGAAGTTCTCCAAGTCCTTGGCCGACCTGGTCCCCTCGAACTTCTTTGGCTCGGGCACCTTGAGCCTTCCTGGAACGGCTTCTTCTGCTACACGATCAGCAATACCCTGCTGAGGCCGCGCTACCCACACTTGTTTGAGCAAAGCCACATCTGCGTGCATTTCCTCAACCGCAGCCCGGAGATCTCCCATCTCCGCCGTCTCACCTCGCACCTGGCTGGACTCGGCCCAAGTGGTAAACCGAGTGTTCAAGTCCCACAACCCTTCTGCCAGAGACTGCAATTTGTCGAAGGCGGTATGTCCGTCTCCATCACTGGTAGGCCCTCCTACCAGCACTTCCAGCCGTGCGACCCTCTCTCTGAGAGCATCAGTGGATCGAGTATCCATCTCACCGGTAAATGTGGAGAACCCTCCCCGAAGGTTATAGTGCAACTTCTTCACAGGATGCTTCGTCAACCAAGTTTTCACCGAAACTCAGCTCTGATACCTCTGTCACGGGCCGCTCTATGTGGGACAAAATTTTTCGCCCCAACAGCAAACCGCGCGGCGTGTTTCGCTCCCGAAACACCAGCCTCCCTTCAAAGTACGCAACAGAAACCCCACTACACGTGTAGCGGGACGATCTCCTGCAAGAGACCCGAAGCCACACCCCTGCGCTCCTGCAAAACACGATGCACGCCGAACACAAATACCAGCACCCAAATTGCCCAGTGCACGATATCGTTCGGTACCGATAGACAATTCTCGAAACGTCCACAATAGCAAACCAAGTAAGTAGTATGTGACGACCCTGATCGACCACCCACTGCCGACCCTGACACCAATCCCCTGATCGGTATCGCAGCAAGTTCCCGGAATCAAAGAACGCTGCTAGCACCCACAATCAGACGCCAACACCACTATTACGGAACCCCTGTTCCAACCTTGAATTAAACACAAAACAAGGATACAGCAATCACCCCTATGATCGCTTACACCATGGACATGCAAACCCCACGGTGTTCAACTCTTCCCCTGAAGAGTAGCGAGAACTAAGCACCCACGCTCACAATTGTCCTCACGAAATCACAACCCCGAGCAGCCACCCACGACCAGCCCGTTTACATGCAAAACCCTCAACCAAGTAATGCAAACTAGGTTATGAGAAGAACCACGTCGTACCTCCAAACACAGCACCACGACCAGCAATCCAATGCCGATGAACTCGTGGAGAATCGATTCCCGGAATCGATCTGCAGCACTCCACGGATTTGCTTGTTGAGGTTTCCGTCTTCTCCACAAAACAGATCACGACGCTCCACCAAGACCCCTCTCGGCAGTTCTTCCTTCTTCTCCCTAAGTCTCACGTTGTTCAATCCAGCAACTATAAGCGTAATCTTTGTAGAATCTTTTCCCAACAGATTATCTCCAAAGATCCTCCACGAACCTGGACTCCCTTGACGTCTCAATTCCATCCAGCCCTCGCCAAGCTTATCTCTGAATTCAGTTGCAATCTTCTCCAAGATACGATCAAGATATACCCCATCTCTATCGTCAAACAAAAGTCCAGCACACGTCCAACCCCCTGGCTCGACCCAAGTCCTCGGCTCGACCATCCAGCAACCTCGTGCACGTCCCAGACGCACCACCGATAACCCCTGCTACCGATAAGCCATCAGTACCGATCAACTCCATCCATCGATCATGTTGGTGCAGCCAGACCCTCGCTACCGATCACGTGCTCGCCACTGCTCGTGCATGCTCGTTCACTAGGTCTCGGTCACGTAGCGTGATACCGCAACTCGCTACCGCTACCTGCTCGCTACTTGAGTCGCACCGCACGCTGCACCGATGTCTCGGCCACGCTCGCCACGCCTCGGTCATGGCTCGATCAAAATCCCGCTAGCGCCCCACGCTCGCGCACGCTGCACCGCTGTGTCGGCAGCGCTCGCCCACGCTCGCGCCAATGCTCGAGCACGCTGCACCGATGTCTCGGCAGCGCTCGATCACGCTCGCTCCTCGCTCGCGCACGCTAGCGATCGCACACCAGCATCGAACCAGCGCACACCCGGCACTCCGTGATCCGCACGCAGCGATCAACCTCGAGTCCCCGCGCTCGGTTCTCGGCACCAATGCTCGATCATGCTCCGACGCCCAAGTGCTCGGTCACCAGCACCTGTCTCGATCATCTTGAGGTTTATCTGGTCTCCGACCTGACTCATGCTCGGCACTTCGTTACCTGCAACTACAACACCGTGTTAGCCTCAACCAGTTGTTTCACCACTCGAATAGCCCCGTGCTACTCGTGTCGGACCCGGCATGCATGGGAACAACTGCCCAATCCCGCGCACCCGGCACGTCCTCGGACTAAGGCTGTAACAGCTGGTGCGAATTCAGCTCCGGCAGGCGCAGCGCTCGTTGCTCCCCAGGCTACGTAGTTGGTGAATTCCATTTCTCGGATCAACTCTGCTGGCCAGTATCCAATTGCTATTCCCTTTACATATAACCACCAGGCTCCTGTCATTAAATCCTGTGCCATATTTAAGCAGCACATTATTCTAATTAGTGATTAAAAAATTAACATAAATAATTTTGAGCCAGTTAAAATGAAAAAAGGTACATGTTAATGATTTTTATTATTTGTTAAAATAATCAATCATTAAATTTGTCAATAAAGAATCTTCTAAGGAATTTAATTTGAGAAGTCATTAAATCGATTCTATGAATTATTGGAGTTTAAAAATTTAACGGTATGCGGCCAACCAATAAAATTATTTTTGCCTAATGCCAGCACAAAAAACCTATTATAATTATTGGGTAACTACTTTATTAATATAATAATATAAGCTTATCCACTTTTATTATTAGGTGGTACCAACCTAACTATCGGATTTCATCTGGCGTATGTCGTTGCTAATTAGGTGGAAGCCAAACTGGATATTTATAGGACAACCGCTTGGTGCCTCATCAAGGCACGTTCTAAGATCAGGAGCCAAAGAATATTTTCGAAAATCTCATTTCAAATAAGGATAAGAGACTGTTTATTTTTTAAAGCAAAATTAGATGGACAGAGTATTGACTAACAAGGTAGCCTTTTTAGTTACTTTGGAGATATTCAATAATAAAAATCATTAAAACACATGTTAAATGGTAAGAGCTGTAAGATATTAAGGTTGTCATATTCTGTACCTTATTGACTTGGACCCGTATCTCGTATTGTGGCCCATCTACTACGGCCATGGGACGGAAGTAAACCCCAAGAGGGATCCGGTTGTCTACTTGGAAAAATCCTTGGCAGAAGGTGTTGATACATCCTGTGTTTTCATAATTGTCGTTCTATTGAATGAAAAACAACAAAACGAGAAATATAGCACCTTCAATTACATAATAAATGAATATAAAATCTCAGTTTGCATGGGAAATAATTGGGCCTAATTAATTTGTGCTTACAGTTCATGAAGCATATAGTCAACTTCGGCTATCATTAAAAATTGATGGGTTAACCTGAAAATTAAAAGAAATAAATTTTTGTCAAATGGACAACCAAAAGATCAGTAATTTATAAACTTTATGAGCTAAATATTAATTTTATTAAAAAAGTTAGAGAATAATATTTTGTAATGATATTTTCTATAAAATCCTAATATCTTCGACGATATTATTCTTGATATGACCATTGGTTTTAAATTTAATAAATGGAACAGCTCGGAATTCGTATATAAATTTTTTTCATCAGGTTCAAAAGGGGGATGTTAACTTACCATCCATCCGACTTCGATAAATGCATTTGGCCTGCGTGCAACCACCATATTCGTAGTCGTCCAGTATTTCTGTTGCAATTTTTGTTCCCAAATATTTATGCGGGCTCTACCTCCGGAATATATTCTATCCTTTACAACACCAAGGTATGCATGCTGAAATCAAACTAATTTGTTACTGATTATGTTTGACAAATATAACTTTGGCCAAATGACAATTATAAGCCCACTAAGGAAAACTTTGGAAGATTTTTATTGGTTTGCATTACAGGTGAGGAAAATCTAATTACCAGTTTCTATGAAGACATCCATTGACGTCAAAATTTGAAATCTAAATTCAAATATTGTTGGCACAAGGTTGTATCAAGGAAAGATTTGCCTTATTTCATTGGTTTTGCACAAGATATAATTGGAAATGCACTCACCATACTAACATGGGAGAGTACCCCCATTGTTAAATTTTGTAGTTGATTTAGC
Source organism: Piper betle (assembly GCA_033002965.1). Lineage (NCBI taxonomy): Eukaryota > Viridiplantae > Streptophyta > Magnoliopsida > Piperales > Piperaceae > Piper > Piper betle. The sequence goes on along the minus strand of JAURVB010013298.1, from coordinate 27,195 downwards.
AGATCTCTTTTGACGAACACGTAGTTGTTCTTTAGCAGCGAGATATTCTTTTCTGCTAGTTCTACGGATGGGAACTGTTCCAAATGGGCAACCAGTTCCATTCAATCCAATGCCAGAAAGCATGGTGCCAGATTCATCATCGCCTTCTTCATTATCCTTGTCAACCATAAATTCAGGTTTCGCCTAAAACCAAAGATAATACATAAGTTAACAAATAAATTAAATATGATATTCATATGGAAAATAAATCTAAATATAAGACATTTCTACTCTAGCATGTTGCATGCAGCTTTCAATGAGTGATTCCAGCGATCACATATTGAGAAAGATTGCTATCAACTCATGCAACTTTGAATGAATGATTTCGTCTATGGTTTATGTACGTTAATACATGTAATGAGAAGAAAGGAAACACAAAATAAAATAACCTGTATCTTGTGATTTTTTAGAAGAGGATGATGGAAAGCAGGTTCGAAAAACATCCCCGTAATGTGTCTGCATGAACCATTCTAACCATGTTCATTTGTAACATCAAATATTAATAGTTATTATGTGTTGAGTTTATAATAAACTGACCTTTATCTTAGTAATTGCCTGTCCGTTTAGCACTTTAAGTTGGCTCTTGATATCCTCTTTCAATGGTTTTCTTCCTCGGACAACATGACCAGACAAGAGAAAGAATAAAAGCACATAGCACAAACACTATGTTCTTCAGATCCATTGAAAGGAGAAATTGCAAATAAAACCATTGATCAAGAGAAGAGCAAGTCTCTAATATTAGGAGCAAATAAAACCACTTATCATGCCTCGTGTTTCTAGTTAGCTTTGTTATTTATAGGTCTGAGAAGAGCAAGTCTCTAATATTAGGAGCTCACAACCCATATTCTTTCAACATTTATCTTAAGTTAGGCCATAAATAGTTGTGCTTAGATGTACATATGACTTTGTGAATGTCATCTACTGATTTGACTTTTACTTAAGTTTTATCTGTAGAATATAGCCCGGGAAAAATGTTTTTATGCATTAAAAACTGTTGGATATATAGTTTGTACAAGCTTTTTCACTGAATATGGGTCCCTTACAGTCGTCTATCCTCTATAACTAATAAAAGATCAAATTTTGACAAATATCTTCAACCTTCAATTAGGGATTAGCAAATAGCTTATTATGATGGGTGGTATTAATAACAAAAAAATTCAAATCTTATTTACATCTTTGAAAAACTCTATATACAATATTTCACATAAATTAAAAGATATTTTAGAATATTTTTCAAATCTTATTAAGATATTTGGAAATCTTTATATCTTTAAGCATTAATTAGGAAGATATATGTTTATTTTAATATTTTGTAATTTTTTAATTAATTATTTTTTAACATATGTATTTTTATTATTTTCCGAATTTTCAATTAATCATATTAAAAATTTGATAAAGATATGTAGGAAATAGGAATTGATAAACACACATATTGTTTTGTTATTTTTGGAATTTTTTTATTAATTAAATTATAAATATGATAAAGATGAAAAATAAGAGAAGCCAATAATAATAAGTCATTTTCTAATTTCTCGTTAAAAGAACTTTATCAGATTTTTAATATAATTGATTGAAAGATAAAAACTTGTTTTTCTATATCCATTGAATTAGTAATTTCATTAATTAAAAAATTCCAAAAATAATAAAAAAAGTGTATTTATCAACTCCTATTTTTCACTTTTGATGGGGTTTGTGTTTAATTGTTAGGTAACCTTCGTGTTATGCTTTATGGGCAAGGTATTACAAAATTAATGATAATGCGTTTATATATGTTCAACTTTAATTAACTACTTTTGAATAAATAATTATGCAAATGGTAGGCTACACTAGGTGAATGTTAGTTCTGAAAAATAATTTTTAAAGATTGGTGGATGTAATATCATCAAAAAATTAGTTTCATATTATATGCCTTATGGGGTAATATCTTTAACCTTTTGAAAAAATTGATTTGATCCAATAATTTGTACATGAGTTGTGATGTTATAAATATAGTTTTTATAATACTCTAAAAATATTAATAATGATCAAATATCACTATGGCTAGATTTCGTCTCCAAGTCTCAATTATATCTATCAACAATTATTTGGCATTTGTGCATATTTCTAAGTATAATTTTCTATAATCTATATAAATAACTATATAAAAACATATATAACATTATGTTTAATGTACAATATCAACCTTTTAGTTAGTGTCAAGTGGGGGTGATTGGAGGTCTTGTACTCAAGCTTGAGTAGAACTTCGGCTCGAATCGAAATTAAGTTGTATCAAGCAAATTTGAGTTTTATTGAACTATTAACACCCCTAGATCTACAAGTAAATTAGTGAGAATGTGCTTATATTTCTTCAACTTTAATTAACTATTTTTGAAAAAATAATTTACCGGGTATTAATCACTAGGCTACGCTACATGAATGTTAGTTTTGAAAAAGAATATATTAAGGATCGGTGTATTGTAACATCATCTAAAAATCAGTCCCATATTAAATGCCTATTGGGGGTAGATCTATAATTGCTTTTGAATAAATGATTTGGTCAAATAATTTGCACTTGAGTTGTGATGTTATAAATATGTTTTTATTATACACAAAAAATATATTAGTAATGATCAAATATCCCTATGGCTAGATTTCCTCATACTAACACCCTTCTTTGCCCAGCTACTATCACTCTTATTAATAAAAGTTGAGCGTAAAATTGGGCCAGAGAATAAAAGTAGGAGATTTTAAAATTAGAATATATCTCTAAAATATTATATAATTATACTTTATCAAATTATTTAATGAGAATTTATCTACAAATTTAAACTTTATCTCAAATATAGGTTGTGCTTAACATGATATCTTGCCTGCTAATTAATAAAAAGTGAACTAAAATAATTTGCCAATCATAAATTCAGCTGGGAGAGCTTCTTCCATGTCCCACCACTTTTCCTTCGGCAACGTAGCGATCATAGCCAGATGCTTGATCGTGTTGAGCCGATGCGCCACCACCACAGTCGTCCTCCCCCACCATTATCCGATCTAGCACCTCCTGGATCACCTGTTCCGTCTGCTTGTCTAGCGCGCTCATTGTCTCGTCCAGCAGCAAGATCGTCGGCTTCCTAGTGATCGCTCTGGCGATCCTCTGTTTCTGCCCACCAGAAGCTGCACTCCTCTTTCTCCACACTCCGCCTCGTACCCATCTTTCATTGATCTGAACATTTCCCAACAAGGAATTATTGATTTATTGGTCACAACTTACAATGTCTTGAGCTTTTGTTTACGAGATGAAGTCATGGGCGTTGGCGGCCATGGCAGCCTCCACGACCTCCTCCACCGCCGATGCCTCCGGCTTGCCATATAGTATGTTGTCCTTCACAACACAACCTCAGAGTTTGAAGGAATACCGCCGATGTCATCATACGTCTAAAACACAATTAAACTCTACACGCAAAGAGTCAAGTAGAGAGGGAGATTCCTACAGACATATAGTCCAAACTCCAAACTTATCTACACATCTACGGCAAGCTCAGACTCCGAGACCTATATCTGGATCCACTTTTAAATAAAATACTAATATCTCTATATGATGCATGCTCATGGTGTGTATTCATTTTATCAACACATCCTAATAAAGAAAATAGTACTAACAAAGCTACAACTAACAATCGGCACACAAATCGAGATAAAATAATAATAAATAAACAAATAAATTCACACATAGATAATTATGTAAATAATAAATATATGAACATAAATAATAATCTAATCTAGATAATAATAATATCATAGTTATATAATACAAGAATATTTAATTAAATACAAATAAATAATAACATATACCCAAACAAGCAAATAGACATATATATATATATATATATATATATACAATTTAGTATACATAATAAGACTAATATTAATAAATAAATATAATATTAATAATAACAAATAATCAAGTAAACATTCATCATATACGATAAACATATAAATTAAAAAATAAATAAATAAACAATAATGAATAAATAAATAAATAATAATCATATCATCTAAATATACTAAATCATGTGAATATGCATCTGAATTAATATAGAGGTTCTCGAATTACCAAAAATGGTGTAAGAACTACCGAACTAAACTGAAACAGATCGAACAAAATGGGCTAAACCAACTGGTTTTGGGTTAACTGGAAGATGGGTTGAGTTGACTTGGTGGAAATGAACTGGATTAGCGGACTCGGACATGGGCTTGCAGGCTGGTGAACAAGATTAGGTAGGCAGATGCGGACGCTGACAGGGATGGTACAGACACAAACACAGACAAGATCGGGGGCAGCAGTGCCCGTTGCTGGAAAATACCAGCGGCGACGTGGTTGGGGTGGCCGTCTGTCAAGGTGTAGGTGCTGGTGGTGACAATCGGCGGAGTCCAAACATTGGTTGGCCAGAAAATGGTTGAAAAGTGGTGGTATTGCCGCTAGGTGCAGTGACATCGCCAGCGGCAATCGTGGCCATGGTGGTAGTTATGGGTTGTCTCAAATGGAAGATCTCGGCAAGGGAAAGTTGTTGGGGTGGTCGGATCGACTGGTGGTGGCTCGCTGGTGCTTAAAAATAACTCAGATAACAGCGGCAGTGGAGGAAATCGACTTCAAGAACTCTGTTGCTACTGCAATTGCGACGACGCCAGTGGCCGTGAAGGGTATGGATAGAAAGTTGGCCGCGAGGCTGTCATGGAGGTGCTGGTCCGGTGGCTGGGGCAAGCCGAAGTGGTGGTGGTGCTAAAGTGAAAACATCCAAAATCGAGGGACATCATTGGAAATAAATGGGTGGAGCTAGGGTTGATTGTACAGCTCAGATCTTGCCATGTGGCACGATTTGGACATTAGACAATTTGTGCCCTAGTGGGGCACACCTATGGGTTTATGCAATATACATATAGATAGAAAACTTGGATTGAGACCATCCAAAGTCAAAACTAACTCGAGTCCTAAAAGTAACTCTATAAGCTAGGAATCGATGTAAGAAGACTAAATGAGCCTCAAACCCTGAAACTCAATCAAGTTTGACCCACAGGGGCACAATCTAGTAATCCAAAATTCCTAGTTCATGTAAATGAAATACATAGAAAATCCCAAATGGATACTAAATACTACAATAGCCTAGATCTAGGCCTAAAATTCTGGCTAACTCATAAAAATTATATGTATACCTCGTGTATACACTGATAATTCATGCTCTAGTATATCATAACTAAAACTATCATATGCATGTCAGGTATACTCAGCCACTATAACATGGTCATGCTCAAGCTCGTTCAAACTGGGCCCATACTCATGGTCTGGAAATTAGTCTAGCTCGAGCTCGTTCAAACTGACTCATACTGACCCGAATAAGGCAAAACTCAAATCGGGTAAAACCCTAACCCAAAAATGGGTTTATAGAATGAATGTCTAAACCCAAGGATCAATGTAAAGATAACAGATATTGAAACAAGGAAACACTCTTTTGCAATTGCCTTACCAGCTGGATTGAACCAAATATTCAAAAAAGTGAGGAAATAGATCCTAGGTAAGACAAACAAAAGATGCTAGAGACGACTCAATAAATGTATAAGCCCTTGAGCTCCTTGAGAATTAACTAATTTGAGTTATGAGTATGAATGATATTTTTTTAAGAAGGAAGAACAAAAAACGACTTCAATTCTAGTCTAATTGATTATTTCATAAATGCATTTACCGCATATATGCATAAGTTCTCATCATTCTTTCTCGAGCCGTACGAGGAGAAAGCCTCTTATACGTTTCCAGGGGGGGGTTAATCCACATCTATCCCAATGGGCCGTCTATCGAATCGTTGCAATTGATGTTCGATCACGAAGAGAGGGAAGGGATCTTCAGAAGGTGGGTTTTTATGATCCGATCAAGAATCAAACATATTTAAATGTTCCTGCTGTTCTATACTTCCTCGGAAAGGGTGCTCAACCTACAGGAACTGTTCATGATATTTCAAAGAAGGCGGAGATATTTAAAGAACTTCGAGTTAATCAAACAATTCGAGTTAATCAAACAAGAGGGGGCTCCATATCTAATTTTTGGGAATTGTTTCTCCACTCCTCTACCTCCTTATGGGCTTGTTCTATTCATACTTAATCCTATATAAATTCTAAGATCGTATGTATATTTTCTAATTTTCAAAATCTTATTGTATTGATATGAGACGGTAAAAGTGATCAAGTGAATAGATGAAATAACTGGATCTATGAGGTGTAGGTATTACCATGAAGGGGTTTTTCCTATTGGATTTCGTTTTAACAGGTAAAGAGTCAATCTTACTTATTGTACTTACCTATATTGGAAAAATTCTAGATTTATCCTTCTTTTCCTTAATTTATTCCCCTATCCGTACTTCGTTTCTTATCTATGTAGTGCCAATCCAACAAAAATGGAATTCTTTGAAATTCGTTTTTTCCTTAATTGAATAGTTTTATTCATTATTATATTATCCTTATTCATTTTCTTTTTATTTATTATTTTTTTTCAACATTCAATTCATATTGACAATGGTGTATCGATCAAATATAATTTGATCGTGGAGAAATCGATCGATTTCTCCACGATCAAACACTTCGTTTATTCACTTCACACTTCACTTCACGAAAATGGTGGATTCACAAAACTCACTAGAACAAAAGAAGTCTCTTTTTCGTTTTTAGTTGAATGGAAAAAATTCATGAAAAATTGGATAGAGTCCCGCCCATTTATATACCTTTTTATATTTTATTTTTTTATTTATATTTTATAGTGTTAGTAGAGTACCTTTTTCTATGGATCCCTGCACTACAATCCGTTTTTTAGTCTGATCTGTTCGTTTTTGTTTCTTTTTGATTTTCCTGATAGATTCTTAAATGATTTCTTTAGATTTTTCACTATTTACTAGTTTTAGTTTTGGTAGGTAGGTCGGGGATTTCCTTATCATATATTTTTAAAATATATATAAAATATATTATTATATTACGTATTATATTACGATCGTATTTATACATCCTATTTACTTAACATATACATATATGGGTTGCTAACTCAACGGTAGAGTACTCGGCTTTTAAGTGCGACTATGATCTTTTACACATTTGGATGAAGCAACGTATTTGTACATACTATTAGTAAAGTTTGTAAGACCACGACTGATCCTGAAGGGGATGAATGGAAAAAGCAGCATGTCGTTTCAATGGAGAATTCTAAGAATACCCCATTCTTAATCCTCACTAGACCGGATCATTACAAAATCTTGTTTTGATTCTTGGAAGGGGATCAAATCAATTCATCATTGGGTTGAGTCAATAAATGGATAGAGCTCTAACGCTCCAATTATAGGGAAACCCGAAGTAACGAGCTTTTTCTCTTAATTCGAATAATTGCCCGGTCTAATTAGAGGTTAAAAATATATTAGTGTCTGATGCGGAAAAGGGGGTTCTCCTGCGAGTGAATCATCGATTCCCTTTTTTTGAATCCTAATTATTCATTATTCTCTCATTTTTTAGATTCTTATGGGAAAAGCAATGTGTAGAAGAAACGGTATACTGAGAAAAAAATAAATTCCAAAATCAAAAGAGCGATAGGATTGCAAAAATAAAGGATTTCTAACCACTTCCTGTAAGTGGAACGAAAGGTGGGATAGAAGAAAAGGGAAGATCCGTGGATTGGCTACTTATCTTCGAGGTATTCCTTTCTTATTGGATACCCCGTTTTGACCGTATCGCACTATGTATCATTTGTTAATCTAAGAAACCTTCCACACTTTTTGGTCATTTCAAATGGAAAAATTAAAAGGATATTTAGAAACATTTAGATCTGAGCAAAAGCACTTACTGTATCCACTTCTTTTTCAGGAATATATCTACGCACTCGGCCATGATCATGGTTTACATAGGCTGATTACTGTAACACCCCAAATCCGGTCCACGCTCGTGGAACCGAACCGGCATGTTACCGGCCCCGGTTAGGTCGGCTAACCCGAACCTAACTCATACGGATCCAATCTCGGCGTCTTAAGATGAAGATACAACTCTCAAAGCATGGATGAATACACAAACCCTAACATGGTACTACGTGAATGACATACAAATCAGAGTGCACACCAAGACAATCCCGATAAAAATTAATGAAAACTTTGAAATATAACGGATAGAGTTTCCCCTAAAAATGCAATTAGGGGCCACCCTGTCAAATATACATATGCAAATATATATCTAACCATATATCAAATAATTTCATTCATATAAAAGATAAAATCTAACATGCTGTAACTTATTTTAAAACTTGGGTCTCAACCCACTCCGCTGCGCAACTCTGATCATATTTTGCATTCTGTTATCGTGTCTTAACATTTCATTTATATCATATCATCATGCTCAAACATTTACTCATAGCATGTGTATAAAATAATATCATAACAAAACATTAAATATTTAATCACCCAATGTGTGTGTGCAGAAGACCTTATTGCTCCTCCGTCCCAGCTGGCTCATCCATCTCGTGCTTATCACCTACATATATATAAGAAAAACGTCAGTAACAAGCGTTACTGGTCCGGAAAATAAAATAACTATAACAAACTGGCTATGAGAGCAAACTCTCATCTGAAAGAAAACATCATACTTCCACGTGAACACTCTGAAGGGCACTACTGAGGAGCCACTGGGCTGCAGACCCGGTAGCATCCCGAACTTACTGCTCTGCTGCTGGTACTGTGCTACTCTCAGCACTTCTTTTTCAGTACTTCTCGTGAAACTTTATCCTAAGCCCTCTCCTTACCTCCATATCTCTCCTGGCCTTGAGCACGAAGGCCGAGTACTCTCAGGCAGTCGCCTTTAGTACCCTTTGAACCACAAGTCCGGACATGCGCTGTACTAAACAGTACCCGTAAACCTCCACGTTCTCCGGGTGTGAGGAACTCAAACGCGGAGTTGTCAGGATCCCTCGGGAATGGAACAGTCCGCTGGCACTAATCCAGAGCCCGCTTTGACTGTCACGGCATCCTCTGCATGGTACGTGCAGTCGGTTTCTCCATCTCTCGTCTCACTGAAAACTCGATAAAACTATATATATAGGCCTGGGAAGGGATTCATATAATAGGCCCGAAGGCAACTTGTGGTGGATCTTGTTTTCGAAATCATCCTCGAGGGATCTCATCCTCGAGGGGTTATTAATCCGGAAATATTCGATTAAATGGCCCGAGTTAAGTGGGATCCAATAAAACGCCACTTAACCCGCCCTGCAATAATAAAATAAACATACAATGGAAGAGCGTAAAACAAGACGAGTCCTAAACGGACCTGGTAGAAGCTCCAAGCGTGTCATCGCGCCTAGGCGGCGAGCTCCTACTCCGTACCTACACATCAAAACTAAATACTAACGCCCGCTAACTAAATGATGCATCAAACTCAATAACATCAAAATCACAATGCAAGCATCCATCAACATAACAATCAGAAAATCATAAAAATTAATTAATCCTAACTCATCCTATTCATACTAATTTTATTACGTTTTTCTAACTTCTGTCGTGATCCATTATCATGATCCAACTCGATCTATCTCATTAGATCACCTACATTCATCCATTCAAATCATGCATGTAACTTATCATTTTATCCCTAATTAGTCATTAATCACATCATGCGACTCATCGTTTCATCCATAATTAAGTATTAATCATATCAATAAACCAACCCTAGCATGCTGTACTAACAATCATCATCCATCTTAAATAAATCACTCGGAGGTAATTATACCTCACGTCGTCGGCAATCGGCGACGGCTAGGGTTCCGTCGCGCATCTCGGAGCTCAAATTCGGCGCTCATCGGCGTCCGAAGCTCGATCGGGCTCCACTGGGTGAGCCCCGCGGAAGATCCGGTGAATTCCAGCGAATTCCAGAAATTCCGATTTTCCGGCGGTTTTCCGACAGCTACTGGCGGTTTTCCGGCGACTTCCGGTGGTTTTCCGGCGACAATCGCCGGTGGTATCTACTAGCTGGATAGGGGTCATGTAGGGTACCCTCGGAACCGGCTCGACGAGCCCGACTCATCTACGAGGTCGACGCGGCCAACGGAGGAGGCGGCTCGCCGGAAAATGGCTAAAACAGAGCGGCGGCGTTGGGTCGCTAAATCCGGCCGGCCAGGGCGGCGATGCCCTCCGTTCCGGTCGGGGAGGGTCGCTGGGTGGTCGGTGGTGCTGAGGCGACCACTGGATGACGGCTGCGACGGTCGCCGGCGGCGGGATTGGCGACGGAAACGCAACGCGGCCGCGGCGTCGTGGCGTGGTTTCCTCGCGTCGCGGCGGTCCGATGGGGGCCGGACCTAGTCCGGGCGGCAGGGCGACGTCGTCGCCGAGCTGGGCGGCGTCGGTCGACGGCCCGGCGGCGCCGACAGCGGCGGCGGTGGCGCGCGAACAGGGGCGGCGCGGGCGAGGGTTTGGGGAAGAAGAAAGGAAAAAGTCGAGGGTGTGTGTAGTGGCAAACTCGTAAATATTACTTGACTCGTCTCCGACTCGAGTCAAGTATAATAACTAAGTCGTATTAAATCCTAAAAAAAATTCATAAAAATCGGGAAAAATCCCGTAAAATCAAACAAATACCAAACATCGTAATGATATGCTCTAGAACTATCAACCCACCCAAAATGCCCGTAACGCGTCCTAACGCGATAAACGGCCTAAAACTAATTCTACGATCCATTATATATAAAAATAATAATAAAAAAAATGACTGACATACTCTCATATATCTGATAACTCATTCTGTTCTGCTGTGTTCATGACGTTATCATCATATACTTGGGTACGCATGACCCTCATAGCTCATACACGCGACCGGCGTCGGCTCGGTACACGTGTCCTGAAACTGACTCAACTCGAAAAAATAACGGTCGACCCGACCGGTTCTGAATATAAAACCCTAACTCGAATCGTGGGTTTTACAGATTCCTTACAATTCCATAGATAATTTAGGTTATGGAGATAAATCTAGTTCACTTATTGTGAAACGTTTAATTATTCGGATGCATAAACAGAATATTTTTCTTATTTCTTGTAATGAAAATGATTTTCAACAAAATTAGTTGTTGGGGCAAAAAAATAATTTGCATTCGAAAATTATATCAGAGGCTTTTGCAATTATTGTGGCAATTCCATTCTCCTTCCAATTAGTGTCTTGCCTATAAAAAATAGAGAAATAGCAAAATCTCATAATTTACGATCTATCCACTCAATATTTTCCTTTTTGAGGACAATATATTCTATTTATATCATATATCGGATGTATTAATACCCTACCCTATCCATCCAGAAATTTTAGTTCAAACCCTTCGTTACTGGATACAAGACGTCCCCTCTTTGCATTTATTGCGAATCTTTTTATACGAGTATTGTCATTCGGGCAGTCTCATTAGCAAAAAAATGCTTTTCTTTTTCAAAAAAGAAAATGAAAGATTATCCTTATTCATATATAATTCTCATGTATATGAATGGGAATCCATATTCCTTTTTATCCGTAAACAATCTTCTCATTTACGATCAATATCCTGGGAAGCCCTTCTTGAACGAGTCCATTTCTATGGGAAAATAGAACATCTTGTAGTAGTGCTTTGTAATGATTTTCAGAAGGCTTTGCGGTTGTTCAAAGATTCTTTCATGCATTATGTTAGATATCGGGGAAAATCCCTTTTGATTTCAAAGGGAACTGATCTTTTGATGAAAAAATGGAAATATCACTTTATCTATTTATGGCAATGTCATTTTCACTTGTGGTCTCAACTGCACAGGATCCATATAAACCAATTAGATAATCGTTCCTTCCATTTTTGGGGCTATGTTTCAAGTGTACGAAGAAATCTTTCGGTGGTAAAAAGTCAAATGCTAGAGAATTCATTTCTAATGGAGACTTCCGTTAAGAAGTTCGAAACCATAGTCCCGATTATTTCTCTCATTGATTCATTGTCAAAAGAAAAATTTTGTAATCTATCAGGGCATCCCACCAGTAAGGCGATTTGGGCGGATTTGTCAGATTCTGATATTATGGAACGATTTGGGCGCGTATGCAGAAATCTTTCTCATTATTACAGTGGATGTTCAAAAAAACAAATTTTGTATCGAATCAAGTATATACTTCGACTTTCTTGTGCTAGAACTTTGGCTCGTAAACATAAAAGTACGGTACGCACCTTTCTGAAAAAATTAGGTTCGGGATTTTTGAAGGAATTCCTTGCCGAAGAGGAACAAGTTCTTTCATATTTCTTCCCAAGATCCTACCCTACCTCGTATAGGTCAAATAAAGATAAAGAACGGATTTGGTATTTGGATATTACCCATACAAATGACTTGACCAATCATGAATGATTGATCATAAGACTCCATTAAGTCATAAGACTCCATTAAGTCATAAGACTCCATTAATTTAATAGGAATACTCAAATGAAGTAAGAAAATAAGAAAATTAGTATTATCTTTTTTTCATTTTTATTCTGAAATGTTGATACGGTGCAGTAGTAGTGCTTGAATTCATTGATTATTCAAGTGTCTTGAAACTCATCTAGGGGATGGGTTTTTGATGTATACATAGGTAAAGCCGTGTGCAATGAAAAATGCAAGCACGGTTTGGGGAGGGATTCCTTCGACTATTGTAACAAGGGCAGGAATTTTTCTACTCCGTCCGACTAGTTCCGGGTTCGAGTCCCGGGCAACCCATTTCCGTACGGAAATGCGAAAAAGAAATAGATATTTCTTTTCCTTTCTTTTATTGTTTAAAATCCATTTGTATAACATTTCTTCTTTTTTACTCACAGAATAAAATTCACAAAGAATGCTGATCCATATATCTATATGGATCTAAATATGGTGTTGATATTGGTTGACACAGATATGTCGGGCATGTTATACTGTTGAATAACAAGCCTTCCATTCAATTATCTATATGGATTTATAGATAATCCGTGCGCTTGGGAGTTCCTAATGATTAAATTAAATAAACCAAGATCTTACCATGACTGCAATTTTAGAGAGACGCGAAAGCACAAGCCTGTGGGGCCGCTTCTGTAACTGGATTACTAGCACGGAAAACCGTCTTTATATTGGATGGTTTGGTGTTTTGATGATCCCTACTTTATTGACCGCAACTTCTGTATTTATTATCGCCTTCATTGCTGCTCCTCCAGTGGATATTGATGGTATTCGTGAACCTGTTTCCGGTTCCCTACTTTATGGAAACAATATTATCTCTGGCGCTATTATTCCTACTTCTGCAGCTATCGGTTTGCATTTTTACCCGATCTGGGAAGCAGCATCGGTTGATGAATGGCTATACAATGGTGGTCCTTATGAGCTAATTGTTCTACACTTCTTGCTTGGTGTAGCTTGTTACATGGGTCGTGAATGGGAACTTAGTTTCCGTCTGGGTATGCGCCCTTGGATTGCTGTTGCATATTCAGCTCCTGTTGCTGCTGCTGCTGCTGTTTTCTTGATTTACCCTATTGGTCAAGGAAGCTTCTCTGATGGTATGCCTTTAGGAATTTCTGGTACTTTCAATTTCATGATTGTATTCCAGGCTGAGCACAACATCCTTATGCATCCATTTCACATGCTAGGCGTAGCTGGTGTATTCGGCGGCTCCCTATTCAGTGCTATGCATGGTTCCTTGGTAACCTCTAGTTTGATCAGGGAAACCACAGAAAATGAATCTGCTAATGAAGGTTACAGATTCGGTCAAGAGGATGAAACTTGTAATATCGTTCTGCTCATGGTTATTTTGGGCAATTATCTTCCAATATACTAATTTTAACAATTCTTGCTCCCCTTTTTTGTCTCCAAAGTTCTACACTTTTTGATTGATCCATGTGGATTCTATGTGGATTCTATGTGGATTCCACTTACCATTTACAAAAAGAAAGTTAACTTTATTTGTAAGGAATCATAACAAACTTATTTAATACAAAAGAACTTGTTTAGTAAAATGATAAAAAACTACTTGAAAATATGTAGAAAAGTTATAGAAAAAAACTCACTTTCCTCACCAAAACCCACATTCTCTGCTTTTTTTATGCACATAATAAGAAACTCACCTTCATCACTTTCCTCTCCAAAACTTGTCTCACCCATGTTCTTACTTCATCTTATCGAAGTTCTTATTCATAAGCTCACTTGAAAGGAACTTGCTTAGTAAAATAGTAGAAAACCACTTAAAAATGGATAGAAAAAGAATTATATAGAAAGTGTCTCATCATCCTCACCAAAACTACCCTTCCTCATCTTCCTTCCCCCGTACAATAATAAACTCACCTTCCTCACTTTCCTACCCGTCTTCATCACACCCAAGTTCTTACTTCATCTTATCTAATTTTTTATTTATAAACCTACCTCCCCCACTATCACAAAGTTCAAGTACCATAAAAAGTCACCTTCCTCAACCTACCTTCCCCACTCCAATTTATTTAAATTCTTACTTTTTAACTAACTTAAAAAGTATAGTTAGAAACCCACTTTCCACACACTTTTTCCACCTTCATCTCACCTCAAAAACCATCCCCGCGCCATCTTTCAATCTAAAAAACCCACCTTCCCACCATCATGCGATCTAACTTTATATTCAAAAACTCACTTAAGAAGGATAGTAGTAAACTCACCTTCACCTCACCTACGTTTTTTGCTCAAAAACCTACCTTCTTACTATCTCCTCTCTCAAGTTCATATATAGAAACCCACTCAAGAAGGTGATGTGAAGGTGAGGGAGGAACATGTCCAATGAAAAACCCATTTTTTTCACCTTTTGGCAAATTGGGTTCTTTACAATATATTTTTCAATGTGTTTTAAAGTAATTTTTTACCGTTTCACTAAATGTGTTTCTTTGCTGCAAGCTTTATATCTACTAAATAATATCTGCAGCTTTCACATCTAGTAACCTATTTAAATCAGATAGCTGTAAATTTTTTTATATGAATAAAAATACCTCCATTATTCAACCATCCATGTAATAACGGTCATATTAATGTTAGCATACATAGAAGTATCAGGTTTGTGGGGATTGTAGTGGAATCTATGTGTACTGATCAAAAAGTAGGGCATTTTGAACGAAAAAAAATGAGGTTGGCCAAAGGTTTTCCATTTTCAAAATGATTACTGATTTCATTTTTTTTTTCAAGTAGCAGACGTGGTCATTCTAGCTCTCCATTCCTTGATAAAGATTTGTGCCATCTCCTCATAACTTTCATCATATTTTCCTTCATCTCCTCATAACTTTCATCATATTTTCCTTCGTCAGTTTGTATTGCAAGGATTTTCTTCCTCCTTGCAATGAATCTGGAATGTTCTTCATCACCAACGTTGACGTCGATGTCTTTTCCCCTGCCTGATGCTCTGCTTCAACGGTGCCATGGAGAAGACGATGGGAATGAAAATCGATCACTTGAGGATCGATCAGAATCAAGGGGGCAGGACAACGTCCTACTGCCTATGTGTTCTTCTTGAAAGATCGGAGAAGAAATAAAAGAAAACCAAAACAAATTTCATTCCTCCCCCATTACAATGATGATGCTCTATTTTATGCCGCCACTCACAACCAGCCCATGCCTTGTTGCATCGTGCCGGCCCATTACATTCAAACACATGCATTTACAATAATACCCTCTCCACTCCTCTATTCACTATATTCATACCAATACCCACCCCTTGACAAGAACCTTGTCCTCAAGGTTAGTAAAAATTACAGTTTACAAAGAACAGTCTTTCATTTGAGCAGCGGAAGGTAAAGAAGTTTGTACTTGAACATCAGCTGCCACCGAAGCTATTAATTGAGAAACATGGAAGACGTTGTGAAACAAGAAATCAGCAGGAAGTTGCAACTTATCAGCAGGAAGTTGAAGGGATACTCTTCTGTTTGACATGCAGCTGATCAACACATTAGATGATAGGGAATGGCCCATAAAATTTTGCAGCCAACTATGAGCTTCATTTTCTGGCCTCTTTGCAGCTTCAATGGCTTCATCACTTGATACTTGGACAACTTCATCAATAAGATCGACATTCAAAACACCAGGAATAAATCCAGCACCAATTCCTTGAATTTTATGAGGACCAAGCTGTCCATCCGAAAGAATTTGCACTTTCATCTGGTTGAATTTTATGAGATCCATTTGAGAGTTCAAGTAGATCATATTCTTGTAAAGCAAAATGCGATCGTGCATAGACTAATTCGATGATAGCTTGTTATTTGTAAACTGCTGCTTCAGATTTGATATTTTTGCACATTGGTGGCATAAGCTTGTTTAACCTCATCCAACCATCTTGGTATAGGGATCGAAATTGCTGCCAAGGATGTGGAAGATTGCTCCTTTGAATTGGTGTTAGCTGCTTGCGACACTTCACTTTCGCCTTGTCTTGACAATGAGTTTTCTACCCTGTTTTCTTTTCCAGACTTGTATTCACTTACAAAATCATACCCTAGCAGGTTGACTGGCCATCTTTGTTGAGCGGTTGTGTGGATTTTCTGATCCCATAAAAACTTTAGACTTGAATGATCAGTTCGAATAACAAATGTCCTCCCCAAAAGATAATGACACCACTTTTGTATCAACTTTCTCTAGCCCAGTGGAACTCTTTTCCCATTTCCTTCTACAGGTTGAAGTGAGACAGGCAACTTTTGTATGGCAGAAGCTTCAAACCACGTGTTGTTGCCCCCAGCATCACAAGGAACATTTGCAGTTATTCGCCCACAAGAACAGGTGATTGTAACTGAAAATTCACACCTAATATCTGAACATGGGTAAGATGGATGACAGATAGCTGTGCAAGCATGTCTGCAGTCCCTTCTTGGTGCTCCACACACTTGGCCACAAGAAACTTTGGAACCAGAAGAACTAGAGCTAGCACCACTAGAAGAATCGCAAGGCAACGGATGGCAGGTCCTTGCACAAGCATGCATACCACACTGCCAAGTTTTTCCACATAACTGGTTACATCTTATATCTTTTGAATCACAAAGTACGTTTTTCAGAACCACATGCCCACCGATGCACTCTTTTGCAACCGGCACAGAACATGGCAACCAGTCACCAAAATGGCAGCTGTGGGTCGCCAGATGGCCGCAGGGCTGTGGAACTGAATCAAGGTTGTTGACACGATGGAGGAGGGGTACCACAAGGAAGTTGAGGGGGAATCACAGTCTTCCCACAAGTGCAACTGAAATCGGAGAAAATGGTTTCAAGGCAAGGTGGGCAATGCCCACTACGACAAAGAGATTGGCATGAATGCTGCCCGCATCTCAACTTCTTACCACACACCATCTGACACAACTGTGAATCCCAATTGTCAGATATCTGGGCACTAGTTCTAGAGCTAGATAGAGGACAGCAGCTTTCGCTGCACCTACGCCTACCACAACTCTTCTTCCGCCCACTTGTTCTATCACATAGAAGTTGATGAGCCTCTTCTTTTGTTTTATGGCATTCAACCGTTCGAGAAGTTGACTTGCAGCGACACTTCTGCTCGACTAAAACCATACAAGGAAGGCAATTTCCTTCATGGCAAATTTCTTTGCAGAGGTGCATCCCACAATGCAGGGCTTTGCCACATGAGTTCGAACAAGTTGGGATCGGATCCAAACAACTCCTCCTACTACTCATCAATATGGTTTTACCGCAATGACAAGTTCGGATCTTACTAGGCAAGAACTCACAATCCCCACAGGGGCCTGGATGCCACGTCTCATCACAGCTATGATTACCATAAGAAAGCCCCTTCCCACACTTCAAATTGCAAGAAAAGAGTCCATCTACCTCATCCACTATGCCCTTCACCGCCATTTCTATGCACAGAACAACTTCTTTTGTCTTACTACAAAAATAAGGAGAAGTAAACAGGACCTGGAAGGGGTCCCAAGGACTGGCGTGGCACACCTTCTCGCATCGATGATGCCTGCAATTCAGCAACTTGTCACATCGAAGTCCGCAGGTCAGTTCCGCCACACTATCCAAACACCGCCTGGTGATCGTCTTCTCGCCACAAGAACACCGCCTCGGCGGGCGAAGGCCCAAGGCCCGGGGTGGAACTACAGCACACACAGATGCAAGCATCGATGCCCATCCACATCGCTGCTGCTACTACTGCTACCGCCCCTTCGCCAATCGAGAGGCTTCCCGCAAGGCTCCCCGCAAGAACGAGGGGTTAGGTAAAGATCAATCAGCAGGTATGGCTGCTTGCCACCGAAACAAGTATACTCCACCTGTAGATTCTCACCAATTCTATGCAATTTAAAGAATTTTTCTCCTTTACTGAACCAAGAGATGGGGTTCTTTGATCCATAAAATATAGGTAAACTCATCTTGGATCCCTTCAAGCAGTCTTTAGGTGGAGCAGCATGCAGAAATCCCTCTTGGGCATTTTGTCAAACACATTCCATTCATCTTCTGCACAAAACGTGCTGCCTATTGCCCGACGACAGCAATGGTTCCTCCTGTTGGTGATGATGGTGAAATTGTTCATCAAAATCTACCCCATTTGCAGAAACTACAACATGTGAAGTCCCAATAGGTGGAGCAGCATGCAGAAATCCCTCTCGGGCATTTTGTCAAACACATTCCATTCCTCCTCTGCACAAAACGTGCTGCCTATTGCCCGACGACAGCAATGGTTCCTCCTGTTGGTGATGTTGGTGAATCCCTGCAATTGTTCATCAACATCTACCCCATTTGCAGAAACTACAACATGTGAAGTCCCAATCCCTTCTCTATTATCAAGATTCCCTCTATTCCCAACATTTTCTATCTTAGACTGTAACAGCAAGTCAAATTTTGTAGAAATATCAGCAAAAGCAAAGAGTAGATGATCTTGTACTCTCCTAATGTGGGCTAATTCTTTAGATTTGAGTGAAGAATTCATACCTCCCTCACCCTGCTCTGATACTAATCTGGAATGTTCGTCATCACCAATGTTGACGGCGATGTCTTTTCCCCTGCTCTGCCTGACGACGGGAATGGAAATCGAGCACTTGAGGATCAATCAGAATCAAGGGGGCAGGGCAATGTCCTACTGCCTTTGTGTTCTTCCTGAAAGATCGGAGAAGAAATAAAAGAAAACCAAAACAAATTTCATTCCTCCCCCATTACAATGAAGATGCTCTGTTTTATGCCGCCACTCACAACCAGCCCATGCCTTGTTGCACCCCGCCGGCCCATTACATTCAAATACATGCAATTATAATAATACCCTCTCCACTCCTCTACTCACTATATTCATACCAGAATTTGTCGTGAAAGAAATTTGTACTTCCGTCACCTAGCATAATTGTATTCTAACAAATCTTTTATATCCATACCTTTTTTGTTTGCTTAGCAGTTTTTCAAGAAGAAACCTTTTGCCAAGCTAGTCTTGCATTGGGATGGCCATTTTCCATTTGAACAAGCAAATGATGATAGAATGAACTTATACACTAATGGAATATAAAAGTTACACCTACATTGGTATCGTGAAAGAAGAACTATAAAAATTATACAGAAAATATGCTATTCAGATGTAGCTTCTAGAATTTCGTTTAAAGAGAATGTTATTTGGCAGATGTAACTTCTACAAAATTCGTTTAAAGGTATGCAACCTTCATATTGTATGGTCTCCTCAAAAGAAAGAAAGCTATTCTTCTGCTCATCATCAAATCATCTTCCTAAGAAAAACGTACCTACTCAATAGAAGCTTTGTCTAGTCTCTCCAGAAACTGCGATCCCTTCTTCTTTGCTAAAACAGAGACGCTGCAACACAGTCCATTGCTTGTCACTGCGTCAAACTTCGCCCATAACTCTCTCTTGTGCGTGGTCTCTCCTGCATTTCTTTTGCCGAAGCAAGAGCTTTCTTGGCATTCCAACATGGGTGTGCGAAAGACTCCCCACGAAGGAGTGGCAGCTTCAACAGCTGCAATGTTTGTAAGCCGGCCATCTGAAATCAAGAGGCAACATCATACATTCAAAGTTTTATATGGAAGAGTAGAAACATTGACAAAACAAATAACAAAAAACCCAATTATTTTATACCTGTGTCAATCAAGTTAATCCTCTGAATACCTTCCTTATCACTTGCATAAACTTGTAGTCTAGCTGAGAGCTCTGGACTGCTTGATACATTCTCAGTGGGATCCAACAGAACACTTGTCTTAGGGGGCGACAAAAACCAATTTAGTTAGGTTTCTGTGACATTTCGTCTAACTGTTGCTGGTGCAAATACAAAACACTCATTAAGCTCAGTTGCATGCTCTGAAAGGGAATTAATCTTGCAGTAATTGTTGCCTGCCTTCCTAAAATAGGAAGTTGACGGCTTCGATAAAACGCAACTATCTTCTTGCAAAATACCTGCTCTTGGTTCTAGGAGTTTACAAGTTTTAAAAGGAGAAATAGCGTTCAAAAGGATATTAGGTTTTGACTCTATGTTTGATGGCTCTAGAGGAAAGCACGGTCCTGATTGCAACTTTGGTATGTCCGTTTCTTAACCCGTTGAGGAACCATTTGAGTCTACATCCACTTCAGAAACTTCTGAAATACTGTGGTTTAGGCATTCAATTATTCCAAGCATTGGAGGCAACGATTTAGTACGGCAAGGAAGTTGAACATCAATAGCGATCTCTGAAGATGATTTTCGTGGTTTGCAAGAGCCAATTTTCTTAGGAAGAACTTTGACTTAGGCAATGGTGTCAGCAAAAATAACTGCTTCCCACTTTCCACTCTGCAATTAGCTTTCCATGATACAAGCGGTGACGGAGATATTACCAATGAGTCCATTGCAAAGTTTTCTGAAACATCTTTACCCGGCAAATTCTCATTTAGCTGATGATCTGTTGCTGTAAATGAACGGCCAAATCGTTGCTCACATTTTTGTACCCAAGGCTGTGGTGTTAGTATATGGCATAAAACATCATTTAGAAATCACCGTAACTGTTTAAAGTTAAAGACAGAACAGGTAGTTGCATACCTTCAAAGAAGAATACATTTGTGAAAACAGATTCGTAAGTGACTCAATTTCTTGCATCTGATAATTTACGCATTACACCATCAAAATAAACTATTGATTCTCTCGGATAAGAGCAATAACTTTATCATATAACTTGCGTTGACTTTGCGTCAAAAGAAATGATACACAAATGAGCATCTCCATTAAAACAGTCTAATTCAGAAAATTTTGTCTTAAAGAAGACAAAAAACTCGATCCATCTTCAGATACACTGCAATCAACAAAGGTTGAGAGCTGCCCAGAAACCAAAAGAACATTTGCAGTAACTTGAGAAAAAAACCAGTTTGGAGGGTTTGTTTCCATGATATGTAGACTATTAAGCAAAGAAATATGCATAAAACAGCAGGCTTTACATTCGAACATATAAAATTCAATAAATCTTTAGATAAACTGCTAAACAGTGGAGCAAAGAGCTAGCCTAAACCACCGTAGTTTCACAACTAACTAGGCAGCAAAACAGGTACCAAATAATAAAAAGTCTTGCTCTTGCAAAACATCAATACTTCAAAATCGATAGTCCTTCAATCAGAACCACAAATTACCATAAAATCGGCAAGATAATGAGTCAAACCCTTTGAAAAGACATGAAATCAAAATCAAAAAGAAACCAGCAAAATTAAAAATGGATTAACATCCCAAAAAGATTGCATCCTCACAAACCTCGTTAAGAAGATCGGAGAGCTTGGATTGAGCACGAGAGAGTCGCTTGACGGCGGCATGTCTCTCTTGGGAGATATTTGGACGCAAAGGCCCGATCTTTGTGGTGTTGGAGAGATCTCTAAGCGGTTTTCGTCCCGACCTCGCTCTCCCATCCATCGCCATGCCCGCCTCTGCGTTCGCTCGAGAATACGACGGCGACGTTCAAGTGGTTTCCTTTGAAGCCGACGGTCGATTTTTTTGAATCTCTCTCTCTCTCTCTCTCTTCTCTCGCCCCCTCTCTCCGGGTTACCGTAATGTCAATCGTACCCCTATGCTTGTGAAAGACTAACATTTCCATCCCTAATTTTTTTTTACAAGACAAAGGCATTTACATTTCATAAGAAGTTTTTATAACACAAGAAGTTCTTATCTATTACACTAGTCCTCCAATAAAGCAAAAAGTCATTATTATGGCAATATAAAGCTAGAAATTTATGAAAATTTTAAAATAGTAATTATTGAATTCTATAATATATATTTTTTAATATGTGCTGTATGTGCAGCACCTATTTAAATATTAAGGGAGGAAACTCACGGGTTGCTCTGTGTCGCCTTCTTCCGGGTTTTACCTTCTCGCCCATTGAAAAGCCCATTTGGCTTGGTCAAATGTATCTTAGTTCCAAACTTGCTCTTTTATATGTGTATAAGCTTCTAGCAACATCATGTACACAATTTATATTTTGGAAAGAATTTTATTTACACGCATATCATATCAATCATCTTTAATGTTTAAGCATATCGACTACTTATTAAACCATAATCTTCATAAAATAAAGAATAAAATTTTGAAATCTAAACACAATAAAATTTAATATGGAAGGTAAATATTCAATATTTTCATAATAATTCTTATGTACACACAAAAAAATTCATCTAGCAATAATTAAATGGTTTTATAGTTCTATAATTATATAATTTACAATACTATAATGCTATAACTGAAAAAAATTAATATTAATTATATGATTTTGATATAATTTACCTCATAAAAAAGAATGATTGATTTATCAAGAAATTATATGTTTGCGCAAAAGAGATGATATTATAGAATCAAATAAAATAGAATAAAATTAAAAAGATGCTAATTATACGTATTTTGATTATATAAATCATCACATGTAAAAAAAAGATTACTTCCTAAATTTTTCTTGTATTTCCTCCTGCTCTTAGTTTTTTTTATTTTAAAAATTATGTTGAGTTTGGAACAAGCGTGTGAATCTAGGGTTGAGTTTGGCCATACAAGTACCCAATAAATCGGCACACTCAAAACATAATTTTTTGGGCGCTCGAGTCTAATACTTGAACCTAATTTGGAGCAGGGTTAGGCTCTTTGATGCTATTAATAAGTGAATCTAGGGTTGACTTTGGCCAGACCGGTACCCAATAGATCAGCACCCTCAAAACATACATTTTTGGGCACTCGAGTCTTCCACTTGAGCCTAATTTTGAGCAGGGTTGGGCTCTTTGATGCTATTAATAAGTTGATATCATTAACAAAATAGATGACAAATTTTAATTTTGTTGTTAAAATAATTGTAAAAATTCGATGTCATTAAAATTACCCCACTTATTATTTAATGTATAAATGATTAAAAAAATAAATTATTAAAGACTAATCTACAACGTGTTGGTATTTTAAAGTGTCAGCGCTAAATGAGAAGTGTGAGTACTTCTGTGTTTCAAAAAGGAGACAATTACATGTGGAGGCCACACTTTGCTTATTATGGGCGACGAATTATGTTTATTACTTGTAGGAAGGAGAGAGCTGTACTTTTTTTGATAATGATAAGACTATCCCTAGAATTTATTTTAGAAGTGTAAAACATGTAATTCATGTTAGGGTTTTATAATCTGAACCGGTCGATTCGACTGTTATTTTTAATCGGATCAATTTTAGAACACGCATACCAAGCCGAAGCCGGTTTTGTATTATGAACTATGAGAGTCATGTGTGCCTAAGTATATATATGAATAACGTCAGTAAGACATTAGCAGAATGAGTTATCTGAATATATAAGAGTACACCTGATTTTTCTTTATTTATTTTAATTAGATCGTACAATTTGTTTTAGTCTAAATAACGCATTAGGAAGTGTTACGGGTAGTTTGGGTGAGTTATTAAGTTATAAAGCATGTCATTGTAATATTGTGTGTATTATGTTTTATGGGATTTTTTCTTATTTTTCTGTATTTTTTAAATTATTATGAGTTAATGTTATTTTTCTATAGTGAGAGTCGAGTAGTGTTTTAATTACGAGACAACCAATCGTTTTTCTCACTAACCATTTATTTTTCACCGACCATTCATTTTTTTCACCGACCATTCGTTTTTCTCACCGACCACTCGTTTTATCACCCCTGACATCTATTTATTCCACACCTCTTACACTATCACCATTCAGCCACCATCATCCTCCTCACCCAACTCCCTTCTTCTTTTTCTCACTTCTCTTTTCCTCACAATCCTCACTTGAGCTGGCCACAACCTTGTTGCCATCGTTGCATGACAAACAATAAGGTATAAAAATTTATCCGATTTTATTTTATTGTTTTATGATTTTGGTGTGATTGTAAATAGATGTTGATTTAAATTTAAATGCATGTTAACTGATGATAATAATGAATTAGAGTTTGAATTTAAATATATGTAAATAGATGTTACTTGTATGGATTGATGAGGAGTGTAGCATTCATGCATTAAACTCGGCGTTAGTATTAAGTCTTGATACACTATGTATGGAGTAGGAGCTTGCCGCCTAGGCGCGAGGACACGCTCAGAATTTCTACCAGGTTCGTTAGGACTCGCTTCCTATTTTACACTTTATTCTATTGTGCATTGTTTTTATTACTTGCAGGATGAGTTAAGTGGTGTTTTATCGGATCCCACTTAACCCAGGCTATTTCATCAACCAGTTTTCCGGATTAGCAACCCTTGAAGGTGAGATCCCTTGAGTGTGTTTTCGAAAAGAAGATCCACCACAAGTTGCCTTCAGGCCTATTATATAAATCCCTTCCCAAGCCTATATATATATTTATCAAGTTTTCAGGGAGACAAAAGATAGGAAAACTAACTTGTGCATACCATGAGTGGGTGCACGTGCCAATCAAAGTGGACTCTTTATTAGTGAGCGGGTTGTTTCTATCTCGAGGGATCCTGATAACTCCTATTTTAAGTTCCTCACACCCGGATAAATGTGGAGGTTTACGAGTTCTGTTTAGAATAGCACATGTCTGGACTTGTGGTTCAACGGGTAATAAAGGCGACTGCCTGAGATTACTCGGTCTTCGTGCTCAAAGCCAGGAAAATTATGGAGGTAAGGAGAGAGCCTAGGATATACTAGTAGTCTCGAGGGAACAACAATGAAATGAGAAAATTAGCAGTAGCAGAACAGTCAGTTGAGGATGTTACTTGGTTTGCAGCCCCTCACTAGGTACCCTTCAGAAAGTTCACAAGAAGTATATGAATGTTTTCCTTTATATAAGAGTTTGCTCTCATAGCCAGTTTGATATTACTTTTATTTTGGACCAATAACACTTGTTACTGACTTGTTTTTATAATATATGTAAGTAATGATCATGAGAAGGATGAGTTAACCTTGACGGAGGAGCAATGGCCTCTCTTGCATACACACATGTCACATGTCAGATGATGGCATGTTTAATATTTTAAGGATGATGTAATGAAATGCAAAGGATGATAATTTGATGTGAAATGTGAATAGAATGCACAGGTGGGTCGAGACCATAGATTCAGAGTGATTGATATGGTAAATTAGAATTTCATGTGAAGGAAAATATTTGGTATATATGTGTGTGTGTGTGTGTGTGTTGAAATGACAGGGCTGCTCTTAATTGCATTTTTAGGAGAGATTCTGTTTATTTTTTTTTTGAAATTTTTAATAATTTTATTTCAATTACTATTGGTGTGTAAAATTTTTTTCATGTCATTTATGTAGTAGCACGTTAGGTTTATTTTTGTGCATTCATTAATGAATAGCGATAGACATCTTCTATCTTGAGACACCGAAAGTAGATTCACAAGGTTGGGTTCAGGTTAGCTAACCTAACCAGGACTAGTGATATTCTGATTCGATTCCCAAGTGTGAACCGAATTTGGGGTCTTGCAAGAAGAGCGAGGGAGTGGATTGGTATTGTCTAGTATAGGTTAGACTACCCGTTTTTTTTAATAATTAGTTTTTCAAATAAACCAACATCTATTTTATCAATTTACTTTTTGTTACTATTTTTAATCAACTTACTTTTCTGCCAACTTGTTAGTTAAATCAACTTTATTTTTTACAAATTTAATTTTTAGGTCAATTTATTTTTTAAATTTCATTTGATGTAAATTAAATTAATATTAAATTATTAATTCACACATGTCTTTATTGATATGGATGTATATTAAGTAATTTATAATATTAACATACATGATGCGGTGTCATCAATAAAAACTACAAAATAAAGTTAATTATTAAAAAATTATTTAATAAAAATTATATTAATTTAAATCATATATATATATAAAGTTAAATAAAAAAACTAATTAATAAATTTACACACAACACGTATAACACTAATTGAAATTAACTAAGGGTGAGCATATTTAAGTGAAAATCGATAATCGAACCTAACTGAAAATTCAATTTACGTTAAGAAGAAATTCAATTCGATTCTTAGTTTTCCCATATGAAAATTGAATGTCATTTCGTTATTTCAGCTTAAATATTTGAAATTATTTTAAAAATATTATAAAATATATATTCTATATTAATTATCATAAAATTATAATAGTTTGATGATATATTTCTATATGTTTAATATGATATATATTTAGAATTACTTATTAAATGATTTTCTTCCCTAAAATAATTTTATAAGTTTGACTAAATAATTAAACAAATCTATCTCTTTCACAAATTATTACGGATTTCAGTTATTCGATTACCAAACCTATTGAATAGAAATATTTTGGCTTGGTTTGATTCAGTATTGCAGGTTATTCTGTTTGGTTTCACTTTTGAGACCTAACTATTAAACTTAGTTTGATTAATTTGGTTCAGTTTGGTTCAGAATTGAACCGAGTAAATACTCACCCCTAAAAATAATTTTTTGTCACAAAAATTTTTGGTGACAGAAGGGGTAATTTCAGTGATAATGGGGTTGTTGTCACCAAATACTTTCTACGACAGATTTTTGTGGCAAATTGTTGGTTGCCAAATGTCTCTAAATTTCGGTGGCAAACATGAGTGGTCATTTTGTCACATAATTTTTGTGGCTCAACGGTGGTAATCTGCCACTGAAATTTTGTGACATTATGCAAAATCGACACCAATTGCAGATTGTGATCATAATTTCGGTGATAACTCAATAACAAACTGTCACCATTCAGTGACACTTTTCAAAAGCCGACACCACCTTGTAATTTGGGGACTGTTCTATGACAAT
>JAURVB010013297.1:0-137866 GCA_033002965.1 Piper betle | reverse complement strand
GATACGGTTCACTTTACTAGTTTAAACGGTTAAATGGTATGGTTTACTCAACCGGGTAAAAATACTTAACCGGTTAACTAATACTTTCCACTTGACCGGGTAATTGATAATTAACCGGGTAGCGGGTAAATAATTTAAATAAATTTATGGATACCAACGTTCGATCCCACCGCGTGGAATATATACATATATATATATATATATATATATATATATATATAATTTATTTTTTTTCCGGGTCTTTACATAACCGGGTTGGATTTACCGGGTACTGGATATAACACGTTCGGTCCTTACTAAACCGCGTTCACGTTTTTTTTTCACTGTCTTTACAATCTCCTCAACTTGAAAATATTTCGTCCCCGAAATATCATAACGAGCAGCAGAACAATTATGATTAACTTTATTTATTTCTTCGGGATCAGTTCATGCTACTACTAATATAAAACTCCTATGCTACAAACAGGCTTGGGTAATTGTAAAGACCGTGGAAATTTTTTTTTTAATATATTCAAGTCGGGCAGGGAAAGATCGAACGTTAGAGAATTAATATTAATTATATTATATTCTCTACCCGGTTAAGTCTACCCGGTTAAATATTTTATTCTTTACCCGGTTACTTGGTTAAAGGAATTAAATACGGGTGTTAGTGTGTTTCCACAAACCCTAGCCGTCATTTCATTTATAAAGGACGTCCTCCACGCTAGCTTTCATTTGCTTCTCTTCTCCTCTTCCTTGTCGGCGTGTCTTTTTCCTTGCTTAGGTATTCTTCCTATCTCCATCTTCTTAATTTTCTTGCCAGCATATTTTAATTTGATAATAAGCTTTATAATCGTGAGGATTAAAAGTTTAAAATCAATAAGAAAAAAATATAATTTTACACCGAAGAAACTAAAATTGCCGACGAGTTTCCCCTGTTCGGCGAGATGGGCAAGCACGGGCCAGCCTCGTCGGGAATCAGTGGCGACGACCGTTCTGACGTCGGAAGATGATCCAACTCTCTTCGTCGATCAGTATAGGGTTGATCTCATGGTTATGGATGCCGGCCTAAGGTGGTGAATAGACAAAGACAGGGGACGGCGGCGAAAAGAGGGGCGACGGCAGTGGGTGAAGAAATTCGGCCGTCTGGGGTGGCGACGGGTCCCAATATGGACGAGGAAGGTAGATAGGTGGTCGACGGTGAGGACGCGACAACCCAATTGAGGCGGCGACGCTAGGAGGGCGATGCAGGGGTCGCTGCGGCTGGGAATGCGTGCCAGAGTTGGCCGGGGCGACACCACAATGGCATGGCCAGTCTGGGCGGCGACTATTGATGGTTGCCGGAGACGGTTGCGCGGCGGCGGCTAGAGGGGCGGATGCTGTCGGGAACAGGGGATGGCGCCCGGGAAGAAGAAGTAGAAGAAAAAGAAGGGCGGTGGCAATTCTGTAAATACTGGTTGACTCCGATACCGACTCGAGTTAAAAATAATACAAACTCGTAATAAATCTTTAAAAATAATTATTTTAACGGGTTATAGGGTAAAGTTACTAAACGAATTAGTTATTGGACGAAGTCGACATAGACATAAGTAATAAAAAATACGGTAATGAGAAACTGTCGATAATTAATCGGCGTAATTAAAGCGATTAAATTAAATAGGACGTTTATAACTGATTAATAAATAAAGATGTTACCTTTACCATATTACATTTAATAGTAGGAAAATAAAGTGATTATTTTAATAACGAGTCAATAATGTAGAAAATGAGATATTAAACTATAGTCGGGTAGCACTCACTAGCGTCGAACCTAAATAGCATAATGGAAATAAATAAAGTTCGAAACTTTATACAATCAAATAATTTAAAATAATTGTATTAATAATATTTATGAATAAAAATAATAAAGACTATTTTAGATAATTTAATTGAACAACTTAATTAATTAAATTGTTGTAAGTAATAGTAGCGATTAAAAAATTTTAAACAAAGGAAAATATACTAATAATAGTAATTAAATATTTGGGTATAAGATGATAATTATTTTATTATTTGTTAGGTGTTAATTATGATCTAGATTATTAATATAAAGTAGGATTTAAATGATTATGATACATGAATAGTTTAATTTTAATATTGTTGAAATTTAATAGTGATATATATATATTAGTCATTTAGTTGCACGCATTTCTACTCGAATAAAATTATACTTATGTATAATTTTATGTCCTCGTTCATATTAGCATCATTGGTCGCAGCTGCAAGTTCAAAATATCCAGGTTCGTATACTTATTTAAAATGTTGTATTTTCCCTTGTGGATAACCTGGTCAGCCTGAGCCCCAATTCTGACCAACATGCACCGAGTGCGACCAGGGTTAAGGAATATACTCAGTCTGACACGGGCTACGCCCTTTATAATCATATAATGGACATGATGGACAGACCCATCATCCAATCAATTGGACATGGCGGATTGGACTCGCCAGCCAATTACGGACATGGTGGATTGGATCCACCAGCTGATAACGGACATGGCAGATTGGACTCGCCAGCCGGTAAGGGACATGATGGACTAACCCATCAGCCAATAAATTGGACATGGTGGATTGGACTCGCCAACCAATTGCGAACATGGTGGATTGGACTCACTAGCCGATAACGGGCATGGAGGATTGGACTCGCCAGCCAGTAATGGACATGATGGACTGACCCATCAGCCAATAAATTGGACATGGCGGATTGGACTCGCCAGCCAATTACGGACATGGTGGAATGACCCATCAGCCAATAGATGGACATGGTGGATTGACCCATTAGCCAACTAATGGACATGGTGGATTGGACTCGCCAGCCGATAACGGACATGGCGGATTGGACCTTGCCAGCCGGCAATGTACATAATGGATTGACCCATCACCCAATTGCTGGACATGGTGGACTGACCCATCAGCCAACTAATAGGCATGGTGGACTGAACCATCAGCTTATAAATGGTCATGGTGGAATGGTCACAAGTGCCAATATTATAGATAATGATAGGGAGTTTATGGACTTATTTTATTTAATTATACGGCTTAGTCGTTAATCAGTAACACGGAATTGCCTTCACAGGTTAGCAGCTGGACTTAAAGACAATGAGACGATAGGGTGGTTCTTCTACCAACACATGCGGTGAACAGTTAATAAGCGGACTTCCCTTTTACTTTTCTTGTGTTATAAATGTGGTTATGGGAAACGGTCCAAGACTGTGGGATAATTACTTCATGCGTTGTCATTTGAAAAATATGTTCTTTTGAGTTAGAAATGCTAGACTTTTTTGCTTTCATATTATACATGTAACCTTTTAAGTAACACCTGGTCCACACATAGGGTTTCCCTTGTATATTTAAGGATAGGTTAGTCACTCCTAAAGGTGTGACTTCACCGTCTCCCATTGCAATAGTGGCTCTGTTGGCCTTAGATAAGGGAGATGGTTGAAGTCCTAACCTCTTGACTATTTGAGATGATATGAATGAATGTGTACACCCTGAGTCAAATGAAACATCCACCATGACTCCTTGAATTAGAATTTTACCTTGGACAGTGTGTTCATCAGCCTCATCTTCCTCGACTTCAACCGCATAGAGCTTCGCCTTCCCTTTGTCTGCCGGTTGTGCAGGTACCGGGTAGTGAATAGGAGCTGGTACCTTCCCTTTCTCCGGCTACTCCTGTTGTTGCTTGGGAGGCTGATGGCACTCCTTTTGCATTTGTCCCATCCTTCCGCAGTTATAGAACCTACGGGGCTCCCTGCATGTCCCTGATTGCATCTTGTTGCAATTTTTACATTGTCGATACGGACGCTCCTCAAACTTCCTTTTGAGGTTCCCTTCAATGCTCCTTTGGTAGTTTTGCTGCTTGTGTCCTGCCGACCGGTTTTGGCTACTTCCCTGGTTGGCATTTTAATGTTGCATAGTAGCCCTCCCCTGTTTCTGTGCACGGTCATGCTCATACACCAAGTCATGAGTCATGGCTGCCTTGATTACTTCGGTTATGGTGCCCCTTGGTGCCGTAGCAACCCTACATCTCAATTCTGGCTTCAATCCCTAGAAGAATTTGTCTGGTCTAGTCTTGTCAGTTGCCACAATCCCTGGTGCAAATCGCTCCAACTGCAAGAAATTCTTGGCATATCCCCAGACCGAATCCTCCCCTGAGCCAGAGTGGCAAAATCCATTGCTTTCTTCTGGACCACAGACTCAGGAAAGTACTGTCCATTAAAAGATGTAACAAATTCTACCCATGAGATGCATGAAATCTCACGTTGATAGAATGTAGTCTTTTCCATGGATTTCCACCAGTAAGATGCTTCCCCTTGGAGCTTGCATGTTGCCAACCTCACTTAATGGCAGTGGGGCACCGATAGAGCCCTAAACGCTTTTTCAGTAATGTCTATCCAGCTCGCTACCTTCATTGGATAAGTCCCTCCAATGAATACCTCAGCTTTATTCTTCCGGAACTTTTCCATAGTGTATCGTTCACTATCATCCACAGCTGGTGTCACCACTTGTCAGACCGCCGGGGCACTAGGTTTGGAAGCTCCCTTCGCTAGCCCGGGTCCGATAACCCTGCCCGCCCTTGGGCACTCCCCTGATCACCATTTGGGACATTACTAGGCCCCGCTGCCGAGTTTAAGGCTCCATTCCCTGTATGGCCATCCCTGTATCATCCATAGTAGCCCTCCCCTGTTTCTGTGCACGGTAACCACTGCACAATATTCTGACCCACAAAATTTATATTTTATGAAGCATGCGCCAGTCCCTGTATGGCCGTCAGGATCTGTCCCAATACATTCTTGGTGTTCGCATTGGGCGGAGTAGCTCGGATTGACTGTCTACAAGTGCCTGCCATCTAAAACGTCGAACCTTCATTGTTCATTAGCATGTTTTTTTCCAGTTATGACTTAGGTTTATTAGCGAATACATTTGTTAATTAATAACACAACACAATGGGAAAAGACAATTATTGGACTTTTCAACAAGGTACTTGAGTCATAAAATGTGAGCTTGTGGGAAACTTGGCTCTGATACTACCCGTAACGACCCGCCATTTTTCACGATATTGTGGGCCTCGTTGGCCAGGTGTTACTCAAAATTTAACAAAAACCCAACCCTATAACGACCAGTCCTAACCGGACCGGGTGTTACTGAAAAGGTTACATGAATAATATGAAAGCAAATAAGTCTACCATTTATAACTCAAAAGAACTCATGTTTTAATTGACAATGCATGAAGTAATTATCCCACAATCTTGGACCGTTTCCCATAGCCACATTTATGACACGAGAAAAGTAAAAAGAGAAGCCCGCTTATTCTCTGTTCACCACCTGAGTTGGTAGAAGAACCACCCTGTTGTCCATTTATTAGCTGATGGTTCAGTCCACCATGTCCATTAGTTGGCTGACGGGTCACTCCACCATGTCCATCTATTGGCTGATGGGTCAGTCCATCATGTCCATTACCGGCTGGCGAGTCCAATCCGCCATGTTCATTATCGGCTGGTGAGTCCAATCCACCATGTCCATTAGTTGGCTGATGGGTCAATCCACCATGTCCATCTATTGGCTGATGAGTCAGTCCACCTATCTGTAATTAGCTGGCGAGTCTAATCCGCCATGTCCAATTTATTGGCTGATGGGTCAGTCCATCATGTCCATTACCGGCTGGCGAGTCCAATCTGCCATGTCCATTATCAGCTGGTGAGTCCAATCCACCATGTCCATAATTGGCTGGCGAGTCCAATCCGCCATGTCCAATTTATTGGTTGTGGGTCAGTCAATCATGTCCAATACCGGCTGGCGAGTCCAATCCGCCATGTCCATTATCGGCTGGTGACTCCAATCCACCATGTCCATAATTAGCTAGCGAGTCGAATCCGCTATGTCCAATTTATTGGCTGATGGGTCAGTCCATAATGTTCATTATTTGATTATGAAGGGCATAGCCTGGTTGCACTCGGTGCATGGTGGTCGAATCTACGCTCAGGCTGACCAGGTTGTCCAGAAGGGAAAATACATCATTTCAAATAATTACACGGACCTGGATATTTCAAACTTGCAGCTATGACCAATGATCCTCATCTGAACGAGGACATAAAATTATACATAGGTATAATTTTATTCGAGTAGAAATGCATACAACTAAATGACTAATATATATATCACTATTAAATTTCAACAATATTAAATATTAAGCTATTCATGTGATATAATCATTTAATAATCTAGATTATAATTAACACTTAACAAATAATAAAATAATTATCAACTTATACACAAATATTTAATTACTATTATTAGTATATTTTCCTTCGGTTATAATTTTTTAATCGGTACTATTATTTACAGCAATTTAATTAATTAAGTTGTTCAATTAAATTATTTAAAATAATTTGTATTATTTTAATTCATAAATATTATTAATACAATTATTTTAAATTATTCGACTTTATAAAATTTCGAACTTTATTTATCTTCATTATTTTCTTTAGGTTTGACGCAAGTGAATGCTACCCGACTATAGCTTAATAACCCATTAAAATAATTATTTTTAAAGATTTATTACGTGTTCGTATTATTTTTAACTCGAGTTGGTATCAAGTCCGGTGTTATTTACGAGTTGGTATTATTATTTAACTTGAGCTGTGTCGAGTTATGCATTATTTACAATTTTGCCACCCAAGGTAATTTTTTCCTTCTTCTTCTTCTCCGACATGCTCTGTTCCCAACTCCAGGCGCCCTCCAACAGCCGCCGCTGCCGCCACAGACCACCTCCGGCAGCCGTTGATCGTTGCCACCCAGCCCAACCAGCCGTTAGGGTGTTGCCTTGGCCAACTCCGGCCGTCTTCCAGGCATCCTCTGTTTTTGGCCATTTACCACCCCAGGCCAACATCCACACACGTGAGATTGACCCTACACTGATCGACAAAGAGAGTAGGATCATCTTCCGATGTCGGAACGACCGTCGCCACCGATTCCAGGCGAAACCTCGCCTGTGCATGCCCTTCTCGCCGAAACATGGACTCGTCGGCCAAATTAAACTTTAATTTCTGTTTAGTTTCTTTCTTACTGATCTTAAACTTTAATCCTTACGATTATGAAGCTTATTAACAACTTAAAATATGTATGCAAGAAAATTAAGAAGAAGGAGATAGAAATAATACCTAAGCGAAGAAGAAGACATGCCGGCAAGAAAGAGGAGAAAAAAGTAATTGAAGGCCAGGGTGGAGGATGCCCTTCATAAAATAAAATGAAATGATGGCTAGGGTATGTGAAAACATCCGTATTTCATTTGACCGGGTAACCGGGTAAATATTAAAATATAATAATGAACGGGGTAGGATTTACCAGGTATTAGATATAACACGTTCGGTCCTTCCTAAACTGCGTTCGCGTTTTTTTCACGGTCTTTACAATCATGTCCATTACCGGCTGGTGAGTCCAATCTGCCATGTCCTTTATCGGCTGGTGAGTCCAATCCACCATGTCCGTAATTTTCTGGTGAGTCCAATTCACCATGTCCAATTTATTGTATTATGGGCTGTCAGGTCCTTTCTGACATGGCCATTATTGGATTACGAAGGGCGTGAGTCAATTCCTTGACCTTGGTTGCACTCGGTGCATGGTGGTCGAAGCGCTTAGGCTGACCAGGTTGTCCAAAAGGGAAAATACAACATTTTAAATAATTATACAGACCTAGATATTTCGAACTCGCACTTGCGACCTATGATCCTAATCTTGACGAGGACATAAAATTATACATAAGTATAATTTTATTCAAGGAGAAATGGATGCAACTAAATAACTAATATATATGTATCACTATTAAACTGCAACAATAATAAATATTAAATTATTCATGGTATATAATTATTTAAATCCTACTTTCCATTAATTATCTAGATCATAATGAACACGTAACAAATAATAAAATAATTAGCAACTTATAAACAAATATTTTATTAGTATATTTTCCTTTGAGACGATAATTACTTAACCACAATCTTGATAATTTAGTTTATGGTTTTAAATCTTTAATCTCTATCCTTATTCATAGCAATTTAATTAAATAAGTTGTACGATTAAATTACTTAAAATACTTTGTATTATTCTAATTTAAAAATATTATTAATACAATTATTTTAAATTATTTGACCCAATAAAATTTCAGACTTTATTTATTTTCATTATGCTATTTAGGTTCGATGCTTGTAATTGTTACCCGACTATAGTTTAATAACATATTTTCTACATTACTGACTCGTTATTAGAATAATCACTTTATTTGCATAATATTAAATTTGATATGCTAAAGGTAAAATCTTTATTTTATTATTCACTTATAACCCTCCGATTTATTTTAATCACTTGTATTACGCCGATTAATTTTTGAACGTTTATCATTACCATGTTTTTTTATTACCTATGTCCATGTCGATTTCATCCAATCATTAATTTGTTTAGTAACTTTAACGCCGACGGACTAGTATGGATGCCTGAAAACACCCACAGCGTTGTCCACCCTCCAAACCCCCATCCTAGACTCCAAAGATGCTAGAGACTGCAATTCCCTTATCCTAACCCAACTGATTACATAGCATAGAACGTTGATGAAGCAACAACACAACAAAATGATCATGAATTGGTGAAACAGAAGCAAGTTTACATGACGCCCATGAATGAGGAAGTAGTAGAACTTTACATGATGATCATGAATTGATGAAGCAACAGAATTTAGCATGGTGATTAAGAAATGCATGAAAACTATGATTAGGGAGATAGGAAGATTACCCAAGCAAGGAAGATGTCGGCTCTAGTAAGGAATAGGAGAAGAAGAAGAGAGCGTAATGACGCCCCGCTCACAATTTATAAAATGAAAAATGACATCCCTTCACCAAAAATGGCTAGGGTATGTGAAAACACACCAACACCCGTATTTTATTCCTTTAACCGGGTAATTGGGTAAAGAATAAAATATTTAACCAGGTAGACTTAATCCGGTAGAGAATATAATATAATTAATATTAATTCTCTAGCGTTCAATCTTTCCCTACCCGAGTCGAATATATAAAAAAAAAATTTTATTATTATTTTTTCACGGTCTTTCCAACACCTTACCCTTTGCCTCAGCAGCACCGTGACAAATTTTAAGGCCATTTGGGCAGGTTCACAATTTTATTTGTGAATTTTCAAATTGTTAAGTTTGAGATAAGATCTAGACAAACCCTATCCAGTGATTCAAATTGTAAGATCCGACTTGGCGCATTTACATAGTAAATTGGGCCAAACTATTACTGGGCTCAACCTCAATGTGTTAGATAACTAGGCCCACTGAACCAAGCCCATTTAGAGTCCTCTAGCCCATGAGTGAACTAGCACAAAATTGGTGCACGGCCTAGGAGCAATGTTCTAGCACCCTTTGGGCCAAGATTAATGAGCTTGTTCCCCTTGTTTGGCCCATGGGCTACCCTTGGTGAAATTTACTTATGAATCTTAAGTATCAAGGCCCACCAATAAAATTTCTACCCATTTAGACAATGTTTGGCCCGTCCAAACAAATCGTCCGGTAAGCCCATTTGATAAAAACCTTAGAATTGAATAAAGCCCATTAAAAGCAAATCCTTAATTAAGTTGCGTAATATGGTTTAACACTTCACTTATGGACTAATTAAGATAATTATGTTATGTTTAAGTGTTGACCTTGTGTAGACGCTTTACCTTGTTTTCCATGCTGACATGATGCCATTCTTATTTGGGTTCATCTCCGTGCTAGGTATCCTTGGTGAACTCACCAACTAGAAAATAGAGCTCTAGTCCTACAGGTCCGTAGGACTCTCACTTTGCTTCATCTCTACATGACACCTTTTGTGTCGAGTTTAGTCGCATTTTAGATGAGACGTCATCATCAGCATTTTATCGGATCCCTCTAAAGTCGGGCCATTTAGTCATGTTTTCTAAATGTATTTAATAAAACTTAATGCCCCCTTGAAGGTTTTCAAAAGATAAGATCTAGAAAATAAATATTGAATCATCTCCTAAGCTTATATGTATAAATATAAGGGTGTCCGTCTTAAGCCTCCAGAGAGGGTTGAGATCAATAGACCCCCCTGGTCATCCCTCGTTAGTTTTAGGTGAGTGCTGCATCTATTGATCATTGTATGATGCTTATCGCTTGCATTTTTTCATTGTTTCATTTTTATCACATTTTTACAAAGTATATATTCCTGTTAGGATCATTTTTAGTACTCATGTATCTTATTTGGGCATGTAAATAAATAGATATGATTTTTGAAATGCACATAGGTTACTGACCTACACTATTTTGGTATAAAAATCATATCTTGGTACTCTGATATTAAATTTGCACAATTCTTATTTTCTTGCATTCATAATAGGTATGTCTACAACTTTTGTGTTGGGTGTATTACTTGCCATTGTAACACCCCAATTTGGCCCGATGAGACAGACTGAATCGTGATATTATAATTTGGAAGCTACTACTTAGGTATCGTGTAAAGATTTTACTAAAACATATCCTGTACGGAATTTTCCCATGACCTTTATGACTCACACAAAGATCCTCACACCACCACAAATAGAATGATGTACATACCTAGTAGGATTTTCTCAGATTAGTGCACTCTTGTGGAAAACCCGATGTCAGATCACGCAAGGATGAAAAACATACGAGTTAGAGTGACCAATTTTCACGAGACATCCATTCTCTTTCCATGTGAGGCATATATGCCAGACAGAGTCGAGTATTTTTACACTTGCCCTTTCAGATATATCATTCCTACTATCTATTTTTCAAATGGGCAAGATGAGCATACACTGACCAGTGCACATGCCACAGACTAGATGAAGATCCTACAGTTCCATGCAGAGTTTGTTTTCATACTCCTTGAGCCACGCTATACTTGTGCAGCTATTCTCACCTCCATTCCATCGCAGAGAGCTCTCTGCAGCAGCATTTAGTGGTCATATAGATAGTTACGGTAGCCATAGGATGCAGTAGAGTCTTAGCAACAATCCTTGTTCCATTATGGTGAGATGTTTGATTAACGACCAAGTTAGCTAGGACGTGGTGAGCGGCCTAGTTCCTCTTCGAGGGACACCTGAGTGTTTGACCTAGACTGGCGACAGAGAACCATATAGCCCATTATCATATTCTCTTGTTTGGTACAAGAGTTCACACA
This sequence comes from Piper betle, assembly GCA_033002965.1. NCBI lineage: Eukaryota > Viridiplantae > Streptophyta > Magnoliopsida > Piperales > Piperaceae > Piper > Piper betle. Next base: position 126,656 of record JAURVB010013297.1, on the reverse strand, counting down.
TGCTAGCTAAGGCTCGAAGGACAACCTAGGTATAGCCATAGGACCTTGTAATGACCCACCATGTTTCACGATATTGTGGGCCTTGCTGGCTAGGTGTTACTCAAAATTAAACAAAACCAACCCTATAACGACCAGTCCTAACTGGACCGGGTGTTATTTAAAAGGTTACATGAATAATATGAAAGCAAATAAGTTTAGCATTTCTCACTCAAAAGAACATGTTTCAAATGACAATGTATGAAATAATTATCCCACAGCCTTGGATTGTTTCCCATAGCTACATTTATAACACAAGAAAAGTAAAAGAGAAGTCCGCTTATTATCTGCTCACCACCTGAGTTGGTAGAAGAACCACCCTATCATCTCTTAGTCTTAACTTCCAGCTGCTAACCTGCAGAGGCAATTCCGCATTAGTGATTAAACACTAAGCCGCATAATTAAATAAAACAAGTCCATAAACTCCCTATCATTATCTATAATATTGGCTGTTGTGACCATTCCAACATGTCCTTTATTAGCTGATGGTTCAGTCCACCATGTCTATCTATTGGCTGATGGGTCAGTCCATCATGTCCATTACCGGCTAGGGAGTCCATTTCGCTGGTCCGTTATTTGCTGGTGAGTCCAATCCACCATGCCCGTAGTTGGCTGATGAGTCAGTCCATCATGTCCATTACCGGTTAGCAAGTCCAATCCGCCATGTCCGTTATCGGCTAGTGAGTCCAATCCACCTTGTCCGTAATTGGCTGATGGGTCAGTCCATCATGTCCATTACCGACTGACGAGTCCGATCCGCCATGTGCGTTATCGGCTAGTGAGTTCACACCACCATGTGCGTAATTTGTTGGCGAGTCCAATCCGCCATGTTCAATTTATTGGCTGATGCGTCAGTCCATCATGTCCAATTTATTGTATTATAGGCTGTTGGGTCCTTCTCGATATGGCCATTATTGGATTATGAGGGCATACCCCGTGTCGGACTGAGTCAATTCGTTGACCCCGTTTGCACTTGGTGTATGGTGGTCGAATCTGGGCTCAGGCTAACCAGGTTGTCCACAAGGGAAAATACAACATTTTAAACAATTATACGGACTTGGATATTTCGAACTCGCAGCTTTGACTAATGCTCCTAATCGGAACGAGGACAAAAATTATACATAAGTTCAATTTTATTCGAGTAGAAACTCAAGCAACTAAATGACTAATATATATGTCATTATTAAATTTCAACAGTATTAAATATGAAATTATTGATGTGATATAATCATTTAAATCCTACTTTACATTACTTATCTAGATCATAATTAACACTTAACAAATAAGAAAATAATTATCAACTTATAAACAAATATTTAATTAGTATATTTTCCTTTGAGACGATAATTACTTAACCCCAATCTTGATAATTTAGTTTACGGTTTTAAATCTTTCATCACTATCTTTATTCATAGCAATTTAATTAAATAAGTTGTACAATAAAATTATTTAAAATAATTTGTATTATTCTAATTTAATAACAATATTATTACAATTATTTTAAATTAATCGACTCAATAAAATTTTGAACTTTATTTATTTTCATTATGCTATTTAGGTTCGACATTTGTGATTGTTACTCCACTATAGTTTAATAACTCATTTTCTGCATTACTAATTCGTTATTAAAATACTCACTTCATTTACCTAATATTAAATTTAATATGTTAAAGGTAAAATCTTTATTTTATTATTCACTTATAACCGTCCGATTTAATTTAATTATCTACCATTTATCATTACCATATTTTTTTATTACTTATGTCCATGTCGATTTCGTCCAATCATTAATTAGTTTAGTAACTTTAACCCATAACCCATTAAAATAAATATTTTAAAAGATTTATTACTAGTTCGTATTATTTTTAACTCGAGTCAGTATGGAGTCAACCAGTATTTATAGATTTTCCACCGTGAGCTTCTTTTCTTCTTCTTCTTCTCGTCGGCATTCTTCTCTGCACCAAAACTAGCACAAAATCCAGACCACACCCTTCTTCTCCACCTCTTTTCTTGGCACCCAAACCCAAAATCACATCCTCCCTCAACTTCAACCTTCTCCAGCAACCAATTGGAAGCCTATAGTCCATGCTTTATAACAGCTTCCCAAGGCGAACATGTCCTGCACCATGGCGCGCGACTTCTGGCCAAGCAGGACCACCAGGGACGCAAGGAAACTTCCGTCCCGCCAGGAGCACCACCAGGAACTCTTCCCTTCTCCCCGCACGACAACCCAACATCCCGGCCAAGTGCTGTGTGCATGCACAGCGTGAATCTTGGCCGACGGACTCGTATGGACGCCTGAAAACACCCACAGTGTTGTCCACACTCCAAACCCCCATCCTAGACTCCTAAGACGCTAGAGACGGCAATTCCCTCATCCTAACCCAATTGATTACATAGCATAGAATGTTGATGAAGCAACAGCACAACAAAATGATCATGAATGTGTGAAGCAACAGAATTTAGCATGGTGATTAAGAAATGCATGAAAACTAAGATTAGGGAGATAGGAAGGTTACCCAAAGCAAGGAAGATGCCGGCTCCGATAAGGAAGAGCAGAAAGAAGATGAGAGCGAAATGATGCCCCCCTCACAATTTATAAAATGAATAATGATGTCCCTTCACAAAAAATGGCTAGTGTATGCGAAAACACACTAACACCCGTATTTTATTCCTTTAACCGGGTAACCGGGAACGGGTAACCAGGTAAAGAAGAAAATATTTAACCGGGTAGAGAATATAATATCATTAATATTAATTCTCTAACGTTCAATCCTTTCCTGCCCGGCTCGAATATATTAAAATTTTTTTCCACGGTCTTTACAATCTCCCAAACTTGGAAATATTTTGTCCTCGAAATATCATAACAGGAACCAGAACAATTTTGATTAACTTTATTTATTTTTCCTTAGGATCAGTTCATGCTAGTACAACATAAAGCTCCTATGCCACAAACAGGCTAGGGTATTTCCTTGTCATTTCATGTTCAGTCTCCCATGTACCTTCCTCAAACCCCTGATTTTTCCACAATACTTTTACTGAAGAAATTTCCTTATTCCTGAGTGTCTTTATTTCTCTTGCCAGGATGCAGATCGGCTTTTCCTCGTAGGTTAAACTTGATTGTAGATCTAAGTCTTCCAAATTTGTGATGATATGATCCTCATCCCGTACATATTTTTTTAGCATTAACACAAGGAAAACATTGTGTACTCCAGCTTGCCCTGATATTTTAAATCAGATCACCCCCTTCGTAGGTGATGTCTTTAGGTACACAAACTCCCCAACTTGGAACTCTAGGTCCTTCCTTCGAGTATCAGCATAACTCTTTTATCGATCCTGAGCTGCCTTAAGTCTTTGCTGAGTGAGTTTCACCTTTTCAGTTGCTTCCCTCACCATCTCTGGCCAGATTATAACCATTTCAGTAGACTCCAACCAGCACGATGGGGATCTATAGGGCCTACCATATAAGGATTCAAATGGTGCCATCCCTATACTAGCTTGGTAAGAGTTATTGTAGGTAAATTCAGCTAGGGCTCTGTGTTTCTCCCTGTCACCTCCCCATTCAAGAATGCAAGCTCTTAACAAATCTTCCAAAGTTTGAATAGTCCTCTCAATCTAACTATCTGTTGGGTGATAATATGCTGCACCCAACTTAATTTGAGTTCCCATGGCTTTTTGGAAATTTTCCTAGAAATGTGAGGTGAATAAGGGATCGCGGTCAGAGACTATCTCCTTTGGAATCCCATGCAATTTGACAATATTGTGAACATATAATCTTGCCAGGTATTCCGCCGTTCTCATTGATTTCGTGGGGATGAAGTGAGCTACCTTAGTTAGTCGGTCCCACAACTACCCATATGGAGTCATGCTTCCCTTGAGTTTTTGAGAGCTTTGGAATAAAATCGCATGTGACACACTCCCATTTCCACGTTGGTATTTCTAAAGGTTGCCATAGTCCTCCAGGTAGTTGATGTTGGTCTTTGATCTATTGGCATGGTTCTGACACTTAGAGACAAAATCCACAACATCCCTCCTCATCCCAATCCTCCAATAGGTTCACTTTAAATCCTGATACATTTTAGTCACACCTGGGTGTATCGAGAACTCTGAGCGATTAGCCTCCTTCAAAATATTCAGCCTCAGTGCATTGTCCTTTGGTACACACAACCTTCCTCTAAATCTAATCACGCTATTTGAATCAGCTACAATGTCAGGAATCTTGTCTAACATTTTATTCAGCTCCCCATTACCCATTTGTGCAAGCTTAACACGATCAACTAAATCATTGGAAACAACCAAATTTGCTAGTAAGCCTTTTAGTTGCTCCACCGGGTTGATAGCTACCACTTCCGCTGACATATCCCAAAGTCCAGCTAGCTGCCGACTTTTTGTCCACTTTGCCCTTCCGACTCAACGCGTTGACTACCACATTCGCTTTCCCTGGATGGTATAAGATTTGGAAGTCTTAATCCTTCAAATATACTTCAAACTCTGGTGGTCACTGAAGACTTCAAACTGGGCTCCATACAAGTAGTGTCTCCAAATCGTCAGGGCAAAAACCAATGCTGCCAATTCCAAGTCATGGGTTGCATAATTTTGCTCATGAATCTTCAATTGACAAGAGGCATAGGCCACCACCTTACCTTCTTGCATAGGGACGCATCCTAAACCCAACCGAGACGCATCACTGAAGACAACGAATCCTTCATCACCATTTAGCAGGGTCAAGACTAGTGCAGTTGTTAAACTCTTCTTTAGAGACTAGAAATTCTTGTGTTGCTACTAAGGAGAAGTCTTTAATGAATTTCCTATAGTAACCCACTAAACCAATGAAGCTTCTGATATTAGTGATTGACTTAGGCTGTGGCCAATCAGTGATTGATTTCACTTTTGATGGATCCACTGCAATTCCAGCCTTTGTGTAACACCCCAAATCCGGTTCACGCTTGTGAACCGAACCGGCATGTTACAGGCCCCGGTTAGGTCGGCTAACTCGAACCTAACTCGTGCGGATCTAATCTCGACGTCTTAAGATGTAGATATGACTTGTCATGCATGGATAAATGCATAAAACCCTAACATGATACTACATGGATGACGTGCAACCTAAATTTCACATCATTACAATTACGATAAAAATTCTGAAATAAAACAGACAGGGTCTCCCCTAAAAGTGTAATTATGGGCCCACCCAGTCAAAATAATATATATATATAAATATATACGCATGCATCTATGATTTCATTCACACAAAATCTAACATATTATGAATTCATTCTGAAGCTGGGGTTTCAACCCACCACGCTTCCGCTGCGCATCTCTGATCATGTTCACATTCTATCATGTCTCATGCATTTGAACATATCATTCACAATATAATAACATAACAACACAATATTAAACATTCAGAAATCTAACATGTGTGTGTGTACAAGACCTCATCGCTCCTCCGTCCAAGCTTGCTCCTCCAACTCGTGATTATTACCTACATATAGTATAAAAACACGTCAGTAACAAGTGTTACTGGTTCGGAAAATAAAATAACTATAACAAGCTAGCTATGAGAGCAAACTCTCATATGAAAGAAAACATCATATACTCCACGTGAACACTCTGAAGGGCACTACTGAGGAGCCACTGGGCTGCAGACCCGGTAGCATCCCGAACTTACTGATCTGCTGCTGGTACTGTGCCGCTCTCGGCACTTCTTTTTCAGTACTTCTCGTGAAACTTTATCCTAAGCCCTCTCCTTACCTCCATATTTCTCCTGGCCTTGAGCACGAAGGCCGAGTACTCTCAGGCAGTCGCCTTTAGTACCCTTTGAACCACAAGTCCGGACATGCGCTGTACTAAACAGTACCCGTAAACCTCCACGTTCTCCGGGTGTGAGGAACTCAAACGTGGAGTTGTCAGGATCCCTCGGGAATGGAGCAGTCCGCTGGCACTAATCCAGAGCCCGCTTTGACTGTCACGGCATCCTCTGCATGGTACGTGCAGTCGATTTCTCCATCTTTTGTCTCACAGAAATGCGAAAACTATATATAATATATATAGGCTTGGGTAGGGAGTTATATAATAGGCCCGAAGGCAACTTGTGGTGGATCTTGTTTTCGAAATCAACCTCGAGGGATCTCATCCTCGAGGGGTTATTAATCCGAAAAATGTTCGGTTAAATGGCCCGAGTTAAGTGGGATCCGATAAAACGCCACATAACCCGTCCTGTAGACAATAAATCAAACATACAATACAAAAGATCATAAAAATCAGAGAGAAGTCCTAACGGACCTGGTAGAAGCTCCAAGCGTGTCATTGTGCCTAGGCGGCGAGCTCCTACTCCGTACCTTGTAATGACCCGCCATTTGTCACAACATTGTGGGCCTAGCTGGCAAGGTGTTACTCAAAATTTAAGCAAATATGTCTAACATTTTTGAACAAAAACATATAAACATATATAAAGATTCCACAATCTTGTACCATTTCCCAGAAGCCATACTTATTTCTCAAATAGTAAAAAGAAAGGAGTCCTCATATTTATTTTGCTCCATGCTCTAGTTGTCAATCACCTAATCTCGTATCTGCACACCTGCGGAGGCAATTCCGCGTTAGTGATTATAACACTAAGTAGTATAATAGATAAAACAAAACAAATACATTCCACTATTTCCTTAAGTTTATTTTAATATGCGGTGGAGCGATTCCACTGTACTCCAAAACAATGCGGAGGAGGTATCCGATGTGATCCGCACACCCCGGCCGTAGCCCTTTTGTGGGGAGGCTACCACTACCGTCTCCGGTGCCAGTGCCTCACACACCCCGGTCGTAGCCTTTTTGTGGGGTAGCTATCACTGCACTCAGGTGATTGCTGCGCCCCGTTCGTGGGGAAGCTCTCACTACCAATTTTAGTGCCAGTGCCTCGCACACCCGGGTCGTAGCCTTTCTATGGTGTGGCTATCACGGCACTCCAGTGCCAGTGCCTTGCACACCTCGGCCGTAGCCTTTTTATGGGGAGGCTATCACTGCACTCAGGTGATTGCTATGCCCCGTTTGTGGGGAAGCTCTCACTGCCAACTCTAGTGCCAGTGCCTCACACACCCCGGCCGTAGCCTTTTTATGGGGCGGCTACCACTGCACTCCAGTGCCAGTGCCTTGCACACCCCGGCCGTAGCCTTTTTATGGGGAAGCTATCACTGCACTCCAGTGCGATGGAGGAATCGTTGTGCCTCGCTCACCCCGGCCGTAGCCTTTTTATGGGGCAGCTATCACTACTCCAAAACAATGTCGATGCATTACACAATTTACGCACATAATACGACCCTGTGCCAGACTGAGTCAATTCTTTGACCCCGGTTGCACTCAGTGCATGGTGGTCGAATCTGGGCTCAGGCCGACCTAGGCTACCAACAAGGAAAGTATGATGTTCTACCTATTATACGTACCTGACTTGTGATTTCGTCTGACAATGATCCGTTAACACTAATCTAAATAAGGGAATAAAATTATACATTAGTATAATTTTATTTTGAATGAACCTACATGCAACTACATGACTAATATACTATCAATTTTAAATGATGTAATTAGTTCATGTTAGTCTTTATTTCTTATTAAATTTTCAGCAATTCTAATGATAATTAATTATTAATTATCCCCATCCAAATCCCCATTATCTAATTGATAATTCAATTATTACCATATCCCATACTTTAGTCTTTTGTATTTAACGACCCCAAAGCACCCAGCTTTATTGTAATCAACTAGCAAAAGCCGGTATTTTCACCATGCATGGCGACCAACCAGTAATGTGGCGGCCTCCATTTGCTGCTATGGCGTCACCAAATTGACCACCACATGGCAACCCTCAACCAATCCTTGGTGCCCCATCCTGGCCACCCAAACAACAACCCCGACCAGACCCATGGCGACTATTCTAGTCAGCCACATAAACAGCACCCGTCCAGCCCATCTTCTTTTCCTTCCACCCAATCTCAGACCACATCTTCTATCTACCCCACTAATCTGATGGGAAAAATACCAAAGATCCAACCTTTAACCACTGCTGTCTCATGGAACTCGGACTACACCCTACATGGGGACCTTAATTTCACCATTCATGGTGGCCGACCAGCAGCCATGGCGACCATGTCCTGCCCCATCAAGGTGACGACCAGCACCACCCCAAGTGACGACCAGTCTACCCTTTCCATGGCTGATCCACGTCTGGCCAGCAACACCACCCAATCAACACCAACCTGGTCTCCCTACACTTCCTGATTTACATCACTCCCTGCCGGTCTGACTCGGCCACCCAAGGCGACTCCGTTCGGCCAGCAGCACCGCTGGGAACACTCCCTACTTCCAGCACATCAACCCTACTCACAAGGATGGAGGATGGTGTTGTTTCTGCTGCAAAAACAGCAGGACGTCCTCCTGGTTTTCTTCTTCCCTTATTGATTTCTCATTTGATTCTTATGTTTAACATGTTTATGATTTATGCAATATGTGTATGCATGCAACAAAAGAAAAAGAAAGGAAAAGGAATTACCCGAGCGAAGGAGGAAAGCCAGCATCTGTCCAAGGAGGAGAAAGATGTAGAAGACGCCCTTCCCTTCTCCTTCTATAAAGAATGAAATGACGGCTAGGATTTGTGGAAACACCCTTTCACCGCAATTCTTTTAATCGGGTAATTGGGTAATCAATACGGTTCACTTAACCATTTCACTTAACCTCTTAAACGGGTACATGGTATGATTCACTTAAATGGTTAAATGGATAAATAATTCACTTAACCTGTTAAATGGGTACATAGTATGGTTCACTTAAATGGTTAGATGGATAAATAATGTGGTTGACTTGACCGATTCAAGTAGAATCGTCCAGTTAGAAATTACTTCTCAATTAACCGGGTAATTCATACCTAACCAGCTAACGAAATTTTTCCCCACATTCGATCCCACCGCGTCGAACGTTATTATATATATATATATATATATATATATATATATATATTCTGGGTCTTCACAGTACCTACACATCAAAACTAGATACTAACACCCGCTAACTAAATGATGGATCAAACTCATTATGATCAAACACACTCACAATACAATATCTACCATAACATCAACAAATATATAATAATAAGTATGAAACAAATTCTAACTCCTATTCATACCACTCTTATCATGTTTTTCTAGGTTATGTCGTAATCACTTATCATGCTCTCATTAGATCACTTACTATTCATTCGCAATCACTCAAATCATACAACCATCCCTTCTCTCATAATTAGGCATTACTCATAACAGTTAATCAAATCTAGCATACTCTGCTAACATTCATCATGACAACTAGTAATTTAGCATGCTATGCTAATAATCATAATCAATAAATAACTTAATCAGAGGTAATTATACCTCACGTAGTCAGCATTCGGCGACGGCTAGGGTTCCGTCGCGTGTCTCGGAGCTTAAATTCGGTGCTCATCAGCGTCCGAAGCTCGATCGGGCTCGACTGGGTGATCCCCGTCGGAAGACCCGATGAATTCCGGCGAATTCCAGAAATTCCGGTTTTCCGACGGTCTTCGGCGGTTTTCCGGCGACAGTCGCCGGCGGCGTCTACTGGTCGGAAAGTGGTCATGTTGGGTTCCCTTAGAACCGGCTCGGCGAGCCCGACTCATCTACGACATTGGCGTGGCAAATGGAGGCGGCGGCTCTCCGGAAAAAGGCTAAGATGGAGCCGCGGTGATGGGTCGCTAGATCTGGCCGGCCAGGCCGGCGATGGGTCCCTAGATCTGGCCGGCCAGGCCGGCGATGGCCTCCGCTCCGGTCGGGAAGGCGGCTGTGGGGTCGAGGGTACCGAGGTGACTGCTGGATCGCAGCGGCGACGGTGCCCGGTGGTGTGATTGGTCACGGGAGCACAACGTAAAGGCGCGGCTTCCTCACGTTGCAGCGGCCAGCTCGTGGCCGGGCCTGGTCGGGGCGGCAGGGCGACGGGGCGACACGCGTGGGCGGCTGAGCGGCGTCGGCCATGGCGGCGGTGGTGCACGAACAGGGGTGGTGCGGCAGTTAGGGTTTGGGCGTGGGGGAGAAATAGGTGGGGGTGAAAACTTAGTTGGGTGGCATACTCAGTAAATAATACTTGACTCGTCTCCGGCTCGAGTCAAGTATCATAACTAACTTGAAGTAAATCCTACAAAAATACATAAAAATCGGGAAAAATCCCATAAAATCAAACAAACACTAAAAACAATTATAATGATATGCTCTAGAACTATCAACACAGCCAAAATGCCCGTAACGCGTCCTAACGTGGTAAACGACCTAAAAGTAATCTACGATCCATTATATATCATAATAAAGAAAAATGAACTGCATACTCTCATAAATTCTGATAACTCATTCTTTTCTGCTGTGTTCATGACGTCATCATCATATACTTGGGTACATATGACCCTCATGGCTCATACACGAGACCGGCGTCGACTTAGTACACGTGTTCTGAAACTGACTCGACTCGAAAATAACGGTCGAACCGACCGGTTCTGAATATAAAACCCTGACTCGAACCGTGGGTTTTACACTTTGAGACAAAATGACTAAGTAAATTTACCTCCCTCATCCAGAAGTCACAGTTTGAGAGCTTCGTGAACAATTGATGTTCTCTTAGAACTTGAAGAGTAATAGACAGGTGCTTCACATGCTCTTCTTCATTATTTTAATTGATCAGAATGTCATCCAAAAATACGATAATAAACTTGTCCAAGCATGTGTGGAATACTGTGTTCATGAGTGACATAAAGGCCGTTGGTGCATTTGTTAGACCAAAAAGCATAACAATAAACTCATAATGTCCATACCGAGTTTGGAAAACCATTTTCTGTATATTTGACTGCTTTACTCGCAACTGGTGATAACCAGACCGCAAGTCTATCTTAGAAAATATTCCGGCTCTTTTTAGCTGATCAAGCAAGTCATCAATCCTTGGTAAGGGGTACGGATTCTTGACTCTCACTTGATTGATTTTTCGATAGTCAATACACAGCCGAAGTGTTCCATCTTTCTTCTTCACAACAAGAACAGGGGCTCCACAGGGTGAAGTACTTGGTCTGATGAAGCCTACCTACAACAACACTTCTAGTTGACTCTTTAACTCCTTGAGTTCTGTTGGAGCCATGCGGTATGGTGCTTTAGAAATTAGTGTTGTTCCAGGTGCTAGGTCAATGGCAAACTCCACTGCCCGCTTAGGAGGTAACCCTAGAAGTTCTTCTGGGAATACATCGGGAAACTCTGCTACCACAGGAATCATGGACAACTCTTTGGGTATTGACTCTGTCTCAACTAAGTTAGCCAAAAAGGCTTTACAACCATCACCAAATAACTCGACTGCCTCACCAATTGACACGATACAAGAAGATGGATCATGCGATTACCCGTTGAAAATGGCTCCCATTTCACAATTACAAGGTTTGTCACCACTCTCTTCCCTTTACAGTCCAAGAAAAGCCTTGTGTGCGGACAACCAGTCCATTCCCAATAGTACATCATACCGTTTTACCCCATATATGATAAACTTCCACACATAGGATTTCCCTTGTATATTTAAGGATAGGTTAGTCACTCCTAAAGTTGTGACTTGACCATCCCCCGTTGCAGTAGTGACTCTATAGGACTTAAATAAGGGAGATGGTTGGAGTCCTAAGCTCTTGACTATTTGAGATGATATGAATGAATGTGTACACCCCGAATCAAATAAAATATCCACCATTACTCCTTGAATTAGAATTTTACCTTGGATAGTGTGTTCATCCGCCCCATCTTCCTTGACTTCAATTGCATAGAGCTTCACCTTCCCTTTGTGTGCTGGTTATGCAGGTGCCGAATAGCGAATAGGAGCTGGTTTCCCTTTCTCAGGCTGCTCCTATTGTTGCTTCAGAGGCTGACAGCACTCCTTCTGCATGTGTTCCGTCGTTTCGCAATTATAGCACCTACGGGGCTCCCTGCATGTCCTTGAATGCATCTTGTTGCAATTTTTACATTGTCAAAACGGAGGCTCGTGAAACTTCCTTTTGAGGTTCCCCTTAGTGCTCCTTTGGTAGTTCTGCTGCTGGTGTCTTGCGGACAAGTTTTGGCTAATTCCCTAGTTGGCAATTTAGTGTTGCATAGTAGCCCTCTCTTGTTTTTGTGCACGGTCATGCTCGGACACCAAATCATGAGTCGTGGCTGCCTCTATCACTTCGGTTATGGTGCCCCTTGGCGCCGTAGCAACCCTACTCCTCAATTCTGGCTTCAATCCTAGAAGAATTTGTCCGCTCTAACCTTGTCAGTTGCCAGAATTCCAGGTGCAAATCGGTCACACTGCAAGAAATTCTTGGCATATCCCCAGACCGAATCCTCCCCCTGAGCTAGAGTGGCAAATCCCAGTGCTTTCTTCTGGACAATGGACTTAGGAAAGTACTATCCATTAAAAGCTGTTACAAATTCTGCCCACGAGATGGATGAAATCTCACGTTGATAGAATGTAGTATTTTCCATGGATTTCCACCAGTAAGATGCTTCCTTCTGAAGCATGCATGTTGCCAACCTCACTTGATGGCGGTGGGGCACCGATAGAGCCCTAAACGCTTTTACAGTAATGACTATCCAGCTCTCCACCTTCATTGGATCAGTCCCTCCAATGAATACCTCAGCTACATTCTTTCAGAACTTTTGCACAATATATCGGTCACTATCATCCACAGCTGGCGGCACCACTTGTCGGACTACCAGTGACATTGGGTTTGGAAGCTCCCTCGCTCGCCCGGTTCAGATAACCCTACCTGCCCTTGGGCACTCCCTGATCACCATCTGGGACATTACTAGGACCTTCTGCCGAGTTTAAGGCTCCATTCCTTGTTATCACTCCCGGTAACCGCTGAACAATATTCTGAACCACATAATTTATATTTTCTGAAGGCTGCACTAGTCCTTGTATGGCTGCCAGGATTTGGGCCAACACATTCTCTGTGTTCGAATTTGACTGCGTAGATCAGCTTGATTGTCTACAGGTCCCTGCCATCTGAAACATCGAACCATCATGGTTCATTAATATGTTCTCTTTCAGTTATGACTTAGGTTTATTAGTAGCGAATGAATTTGTTAATTCAAAACACAACACAGTGGGAAAAGATAATTATTAGACTTTTCAACAAGGTACTTGAGTCATAAAATGAGCTAGTGGGAAACCTGGCTCTGATACCACTTGTAACGACCGGCCATGTTTCATGATATTGTAGGCCTTGCTGGCCTGGTGTTACTCAAAATTAAACAAAACGAACCCTATAATGACCAGTCCTAACCAGACTGAGTGTTACTAAAGGTTACTTAAAAGCAAATAAGTTTAGTATTTCTAACTCAAAAGAACTTATGTTTCAAATGACAACGTATGAAATAATTATCCCACAGTCTTGGACCGTTTCCCATAGCCACATTTATAACACAAGAAAAGTAAAAAGAGAAGTCCGCTTATTATCTGTTCACCACCTGAGTTGGTAGAAGAACCACCCTGTCGTCTCTTAGTCTTTAGTTCCAACTGCTAACCTGCGGAGGCAATTCCACGTTAGTGATTAAACACTAAGCTGTATAATTAAATAAAACAAGTCCATAAACTCCCTATCATTATCTATAATATTGTCTATTGTGACCATTCTAACATGTCCATTTATTAGCGGATGGTTCAGTCCACCATGTCCATTAGTTGGCTGATGGGTCAGTCCACCATGTCCATCTATTGGCTGATGGGTCAGTCCACATGTCCATCTATTGGCTGATGGGTCAGTCCATCATGTTCATTACTAGCTGGCGAGTCCAATCTACCATGTCCGTAATTGGGTGATGGGTCAGTCCATCACGTCCATTACTGGCTGGTGAGTCCAATCTGCCATGTTTGCTAGCGGCTGGTGAGTCCAATCCACCATGTCCATAATTGGCTAACGGGTTTGTCCATCTTGTTCATTACTGGCTTGTGAGTCCAATCTGCCATATCCGTTATTGGCTGGTGAGTCCACTCTGCCATGTATGTGATTGGCTAGCGAGTCTAATCCTTCATGTCCAATTTATTGGCTGATGGGTCAGTCCATCATTAACAATTTATTGTAGTTTGGGCTGCTAGGGCCTTTCTGACATGGCCATTATTGGATTATAAAGGGTGTAGCCCCTGTCGGATTGAGTCAATTCCTTGACCCCGGTTGCACTCGGTGCATGGTGGTCGAATCTTGGCACAGGCTGACCAGGTTGTCCACAAGGGAAAATACAACATTTTAAATAATTATATGGACCTAGATATTTCGAACTCGCAGCTATGACTAGTGATCCTAATCTGAATGAGTACATAAAATTATACATGAGTATAATTTTATTCGAGTAGAAATGCATGCAACTAAATGACTAATATCTATATCACTATTAAATTCCAACAATATTAAATATTAAATTATTCATGTGATATAATCATTTAAATCCTACTTTACATTAATTATCTAGATCATAATTATCACTTAACAAATAAAAAAATAATTATCAACTTTTAAACAAATATTTAATTAGTATATTTTCCTTTAAGACGATACTAACTTAACCCCAATCTTGATAATTTAGTTTACGGTTTTAAATCTTTCATCGCTATCCTTATTCATCTCAATTTAATTAAATAAGTTGCATGATTAAATTATTTAAAATAATTTGTATTATTCTAATTTAAAAATATTGTTAATACAATTATTTTAAAATATTTGACTCAATAAAATTTCGAACTTTATTTATTTTCATTATGTGATTTAGGTTCAACATTTGTGATTGTTACCTTACTATAGTTTAATAACTCATTTTCTACACCAACACCCATATTTTCTTCGTTTAACCCGGTAACCAGGTAAAGATTAAAATATTTAACCGGGTAGAGAATATAATATAATTAATATTAATTATCTAACGTTCGATCCTTCCTTGCCAGAGTCGAATCTATTAAATTTTTTCTTTCGACAGTCTTTACAGACTTGGAGCAAAGTGCCCTGAGGGTACACGTAGTTGACATAGCACATTGATGAGGATTAGGGAGACATGGGTAGATGTTGGGCTTCATACCTCGCACCGATATAGTTTTTCCTAATGTAGTATAGACTAGTACCATGTAGTACACTAGAGTACCTACTCCACTACCCTGTAGACCCGTAGGGGTGAGCTTAGATTTTTCCTGCGCAGGTCATTGCATTTCAGTCCCCATAGTTAGGAGCCAATCTAGTGAGACAATTCGAGCATGTATGGTCAGTACAGTTAGATGATTCCAGTATGTATGGCATGTTTCGCTAGATGGTTTGATCATGTGTAGTCCATCCAGCCAGATTGTTAAGGAGCTAGCAAGCTTCGTCAGTATTTAGGGTTCCAACATCATCTTGGTCTATTTGGGCCGTGTGCAGCTAGATTTCGAAACAGAGCTACCAGTTTGCCAACAAGATGACATCTTTAGTTCTGTCCTCTCATTGTAGTTGATGTGGGAAATTCTGAGGATGGAATTTTTATAAGAAGGAAAGGTTGTAAAACCCCACCTTTGGGTAAGGGTTTTACCCACTTGTAGTTTGCCTGGTCCGAACCAGTCTGAGTCGATTCGAACGAGGTAGAGCCAGAACAATATTAAGAATATGATTATGAGGAAGAGATGGCTATATGCGTATATTATGGAAGCTGAGTATGCCCGACATGAATATGATAGTTTTAGTTGTGATACAATAGAGCATTAGTTATCAGTGTATACACGAGGTATACATATGATTTTTATGAGTTAGCTAGGATGTTAGGTCTAAATCTAGGCCGTTGCAGTGTTTGGCATCCATTTGGGATTTTAAGGGTATCTCATTGCATGCATCATAGCGATATCGAACCATCGGATTGTGCCTCGTGGGCCTAGCTCGATTGTGTTTAGGGGCCCATTTAACCTTCTTCCGTCAATTGCTACCTATAGAGTAATTTTTAGGATTTGAGTCAATTTTGACTTCGGACGATCTCGATCTGAGCTTTCCATCCGTATATATATTGAATATACCCATAGGTGGGTCCCACTAGACCATGAGTTGTCGGACATTCAAATCGTGCCACATGGCAAGATCCAAGCCATACAAGTAAACCCTAGTTTTCTCCCATTTATATTTCAAACTTTTCCATCGATTTTCAGAGTTACACCCCTAGCGCCGCCGCCACTTTGGCTCACCGCCAATGAGCTCTACCTCGCCCCTAGCCACCGAATCAGTATGACCTGACCACCTCGCAGCCGGTGATGATGTTTTTACTGTCGGTTTTTGCCACCACTGCCACCCTTGTGGGCCATTTTTTGGTGCCGGCGACTGTCCTCCGTTGAACATGACAACCCCAAAAGCTTCATCGGGCGGCTATGCATTAGCAGTCATTGGTGTATATCCCTGTGTGGTGATTGGTTTACCGAATTATTTGTACCGGTTGCTCTATCGGCACTAGTAAATGCATGTGATATCGTTATCGGTGTGTTTGTGTGTGCAAGTGTTGCTTCAGGCATCGCATTGTATTTCGACTTAGCTGCGTTACTTGTGGGAGGCTAAGTATTTCCAAGAGGGAAATATGCCTCACGGCTTGGTTTGGGGATGAAAAATTCTACCCAAAATCAGCCCCATGATAGAAGGTATCAGAGCAAGAAAAAGTTCGTAGATTGGAAGTTCCAATACAGCACAAGCACTGCTTCTAGGGGAAGTCTCCAGAACGTACCAATGAACCAACCTGGATATGGATACACGATCTACCGAATCTCTCAGTCAGAGATTGGCATGAATGGAAGTGTTGATAGGAGGGCCTGTCGACAATGGAGATGGTCACACCGTCTTTAATCGAATGCAGTCCTTAACAAAAGGGTTGTTGGACTTCGAATCTCGAGTTGGACCACGACTTGAGCCTAGTAGTGCAGGAGACACAGCGGAGATGCTAGGTGGTCTTCGGGCTGTGGTTAAAGCTTTGCATGCAGATGTTGCATTGTTGAAGCAAGTGGTTGTGATGCCGCCTCAACTTGGTGGTGTTGACCTTGCAGCGAAAAATAGCTGTATTCTAGGAAGGCACAAGGTGCCAAAGCCAATGAAGTTCAAGGGGAATAGGTCGGCCAAGGACCTAGAGACCTTCATCTGGGATATGCAGTAGTACTTCACAGCTGCAAAGTTCCCCGAAGAGAGGCAAGTTTCTATGGCCAGCATGTTCATGATGGGAGTTGCAAAGTTGTGGTATCGAACTCACACCGAGGAAGATGAGAACACTGGTCAGCCCCAAATAGAGACTTCGGAAGTCCTAAAGAAGGAGCTTCGGGATCAATTCTTGCCAACCAACACTACATGGGTGGCAAGGGGTCGATTGAAGAAGTTGACTCAAACAGGAACAGTGAGAAAGTTTGTCAAAGAGTTCAGTTCCTCCATGATGGACATTAAGAGCATGTCCAAGGATGACAAGTTATTTAACTTCATCACCGGTTTGCAGCCATGGGCACAGATGGAGATAGAGATGTAGAAGGTACAAGATTTACATGTAGCTTTGTTGGTGGCTGATGGATTGGTGGATTTCGGGCATACGATGAGTGGGAAAAGATGACATCCTGAGCAGGAAATCCACAGGAGGCATAGACAGCTGACGAGATGGAAAGGAGAAGCCGTCCAAGGTGACAATGAAGAAGAGACCAGACTTCATGGCAGGTAACCAGAATCAGGATGCTGATGTGAAGAGATCAGGGTGCTTTCTGTGCAATGATCCACATTGGGCTAGGGACTGTCCGAGAAGGCCAAGATCATTGGTAGAGTAGCTGCTGCAGACAAGGACTAGGAGGAACCCTGTAACGACCCGCTCAAATCGGACTGGCAGTTACCAAAAAATATAGTTAATGTAAATGTAACATGTAAGAAAATGAATTGTAATATGGTAAATAATTCTAGAACATGAATTTTAATACTGCAAATAAGTCTAGAATTTATAAATTGTAACGACCCGCCATTTTTCACAACATTGTGGGGAAGCTATCACTGCACTAAGGTGATTGGTACGCCCCGTTTGTGGGGAAGCTCTCACTACCAATTCTAGTGTCAGCGCCTCGCACACCCCGGCCGTAGCCTTTTTATGGGGAGGCTATCATTGCACTCAGGTGAATGCTACGACCCGTTTGTGGGGAAACTCTCACTGCCAATTCTGGTGCCAGTGCCTCACACACCCCGGCCGTAGCCTTTTTATGGGGAGGCTATCACTGCACTCAGGTGAATGCAATGCCCCGTTTGTGGGGAAGCTCTCACCGCCAACTCTAGTGCCAGTGCCTCACACACCCCGGCCGTAGCCTTTTTATGGGGAGGCTATCACTGCACTCTAGTGCGATGGAGGAATCGCTGTGCCTCGCTCACCCCGGCCGTAGCTTTTTTATGGGGCGGCTATCACTACTCCAAAATAATGTCGATGCATTACACAATTTACGCACATAATACGACCTCGTGTCGGACTGAGTCAATTCTTTGACCCCGGTTGCACTAGGTGCAAGGTGGTCAAATCTAGGCTCAGGCCGACCTAGGCTACCAACAAGGAAAGTAGGATGTTCTACTTATTATATGTACCTGACTTATGATTTCGTCTAACTGTGACCCGTGAACCCTAATCTGAATGAGGGCATAAAATTATACATTAGTATAATTTTATTTTGCATGAACCTACATGCAACTTACATGACTAATATACTATCAATTTTAAATGATGTAATTAGTTCATGTAAGTCTTTATTCCTTATTAAATTTTCAGCAATTCTAATGATAATTAATTATTAATTATCCCCATCCAAATCCCCATTATCTAATTGATAATTTAATTATTTACATGTCCATTTACAAAACAACTAAGCAATCGATAAGAACCCCATGCATAAGATGCTGGAGATCTAGCAACTTGGCAGGGCGTCTTCAACAAACCTTGCATGCAAGAATCCTAATAGAAACAAATAAGATGAGAGATGAAATACTCACACAGTAATGGGGAGGTAGCCTGGGATGGAGATGAGGGATGAAATACTCCCTCCTCCTGCATATATATACACTTCAACCATTCCCTCCATTAAATTCTCATACCCCATCATCCATTGGTATTTCATAGGTTCAAGGACCCCTTCATTAAATTCTCACACCCCATCATTCATTCATGAATAGGTATTTTCTAGGTGACCTTAAGTCGAACCATGACCGGTCGACTTGATAACCAACCATATTGGTTCATCTATATTTATTTCATAATATCTAGGTTCGAGTCTTGCAATAAAAATCATGGTTTTTACATAAATTGTAAAAATAAAACATGTTCTGATGCATATCACAATAGATGAAATAACTGCCCCACAGTCTTGAACCGTTCCCTATAGCCACAATTATAACACAAGAGAATAATAAGGAAGTCCAATTTTTATTATCAATTCACCAACCTGAGTCACTTCTATTCTACAGTCCAAAGCTGCTCACCTACGGAGGCAATTCCTTGTTAGTGATAAAACCGCTAAGCTGCATAATTAAATGAAACAAGTCAATATAATCCCAATTATCATTTCACCCGTTTTCTTATCGTTCCACAAGTGTTTTAGTAATTATCTCTCAGGTCATTTTGAGATTAGTAATTGTCTCTCAGGTCATTCAGAGATTTGTAAAAGTTTCTCAGGTCATTCTGAGATTAGTAATTGTCTCTCAGGTCGTTCTGAGATTTGTAAAAGTCTCTCAAGTCATTCTGAGATTAGTAATTGTCTCCCACGCCATTCTGAGATTAAAAATTTTCTCCCAGTTCATTCTGAGATTTGGTGGTCTCCCATGTCATTCTGAGATCAGTCATTATCTCTCAGTTCATTCTCAGATTAGAAATTGACTCGCAATTCATTCTGAGATTAGTACCGACAAAGGCTACCAGCTTGGGAAAATATAACATTTCAAATAATTATACGGCCAATACAACATTTCAAATAATTATACGGACTTGGATATTTCGAAGTCACAGCTGCGATGAACAATCCTAATTTGAACAAGAACATAAAATTATACATAAGTATAATTTTATCGGAGTAGGAATGCATGCAGCTATATGTCTAATATATATATATTAAAATTTTTTACAACATAACATGTAACAATTCAAAAATATTAGATATTAAACTCTCTGCAAATCTAGTGAGATAATTAATTAATCATATGATACGATCATTTAAGTCGTACTTTACATTTTAAATTAATTGCCTAAATCATAATTAATACTTAATAATTGATGAAATAATTATTAACTGATAAACAAGTATTTAACTGATAAATAATTACTTAAGCCTGATCTTGATGATTTTATTTACAGTTATAAGTTTTTAATCACTAATATTATTTATAACAATTTAATTAATTAAGTTGTTCGATTAAATTATTTAGAATAATTTGTGTTATTTTAATTCATAAATATTATTAGTACAATTATTTTAAATTATTCAACTCAATAAAGTTTCGAACTTAATTTATTTTATTATGCTATTTATGTTCGTCATTTGTGATTGTTACCCAAGTATAGTTTAATAACCCATTAAAATGATTATTTTTAAAGATTTATTATGAGTTGGTATTATTATTTAACTCGAGCAGTGTCATGTCAAGCATTATATACAAAATTGCGAGCCATCTTCTTCTTCTTCTTCCCGTCGCCATCCTCTATTCCCGACTGCAGCCGCCCTCCAGCCGCCGCCAGCAATCGTCTCCGGCCACCGTCAATCGTCGCTGCCGAACCTGCCATGCCATTGCGGTGTCTCCCCGACCAACTTCGGCCGCCTTCCAGCTGCTGCGATGCCTGCACCGCCACACCAGCGACGCGTTAGCGTTGCCGTTCCACAGCCGCGAGTGTTGCTGCCTCAATTGGATGGTCGCCTCGACACCCTCGACCCCCTATCGACCTTTCCCGGCCAGATTGAAACTCATCGCCACCCTGGACGGCCGGATTTCTTCACCCACCATCGTCGCCTCTATTTTTACTGCCGTCCTTTGTTTTTGGGCATATACCACTCCAGGCCGGCATCGACACACGTGAGATCGACCATACACTAATCGATGAAGAGAGTAGGATCATCTTCTGACGTCGGAACAGCCATCGCCACCGATTTCAGGCAACGCTTTGCCTGTGCTTGACCATCTCGTCGAATAGGGGAACTTGTCGGCCATGAATCTCAGTCGTGTAAAAATTAATTTGTTTTCTTATTGCTTTAAAACCTTAATCCTCACGATTATCAATTAAGATTAATGTAATTTTTTTTATAACAATTTACAACATTAAAATCAACTGTTATTAAACAGATCATGATATCCACCATCAACAACAAATAAATTTACAGTGATGTCTAAACATGATCTCTACATGCATTCCAATGGAAGAAAGAAAGAAGAAAAGATGATAGTGAAAATACCCAAAACAAGGAGGATGTTCGCTCTAACAAGGAAGAGGAGAAAAAATGCGAATGAAGGCTAGGGTGGAGTACGTCCTTCATAAAATAAAATAAAATGATGGCTAGTGTATGTAAAAGCACCGTATTTCACTTAACCGAGTAACTGGGTAAATAATAAAATGGGTAATAATTAACCGGGTAAATAGTATAACACATTCAGTCTTTCCCAGACCGCTTCCGCATACAAAATTTTTTTTCCACGGTCTTTATAATCTCCCCAACTTAGAAATATTTCATCCCCAAAATATTATAACAGGTAACAAAACAATCATGATTAATTTTATTTATTTCTTCGGGATCAATTCATGCTACTACAAATATAAAACTCTTATGCCACAAACAAGCAAGGGTATTTCCTTGTCATTTCTTGTTCAATATCCAATGTAGCTTCCTCTGAACCCTAATTTTTCCACAAAACTTTTACCAAAGGAATTTCCTTGTTCCTGAGTGTCTTTATTTCTCTTGCCAGGATGTGAATCCACTTTTCCTCGTAGATTAAATTTGATTGTAACTCTATGTCTTCAAAATTGGTGATGATATGATCTTCATCTAGTACATATTTCTTTAGCATTGACACATGGAATACATTGTGTACTCCAATGAGGATTGGTGCTAATGCAAGTCTATATGCACAATTTCCAACTCGATCCAGGATTGGAAACGGTTCGATAAATCTTGTTTTCAACATCCCGGATATTTTAAATCTGATCACCCACTTCGTATGAGATGTCATTATGTACACACACTCCCCTACTTCAAACTCTAGGTCCCTCCTTCGAGTATTAGCATAACTCTTCTATCGATCCTGAGTTGTCTTAAGCATTTGCTGAATGAGTTTCACCTTTTCAGTTGCTTCTCTCACCATATCTGGCCAAACAATGATTGCTTCGGTAGACTTCAGCCACCACGATCGAGATTTGCAGGGCCTACCACATAAGGTTTCAAATGGTGCCATCCCTATACTAACTTGGTAAGAGTTATTGTCGGTAAATTCAGCTAAGACTGAGTGTTTCTCCCAGTCACCTCCCCAGTCAAGAATGCAAGCTCTTAACAAATCTTCCAACTTTTGGATAGTTCTCTCACTTTGACCATCAGTTTGGGGATGATATGCTGTACTTAGCTTGATTTGAGTTCCCATGGCTTTTCGGAAAACTTCCCAAAAATCTAAGGTGAATTGGGGATCGCGGTCGGAGACTATCTCCTTTGGAATCGGATGGAATTTGACAATATTGTGAACATATAATCCTCGCCAGGTATTCTGCCGTCCTCATTGATTTCGTGGGGATGAAGTGAACTACCTTGGTTAGTCGGTCCACAACTACCCATATGGAGTCAGGCTTCTTTTGAGTCCTTGGGAGCTCTGCAATAAAATCACATGTGACACACTCCCATTTCCAATTCGGTATTTCTAAAAGTTGCAATAGTCCTCCAGGTAGTTGATGTTGGGCATTGATCTGTTGGCAAGTCTGACACTTGGAGACAAAATCCACCACATCCCTCTTCATCCCAATCCACCAGTAGGTTCGCTTTAAATCCTGATACATTTTAGTAACTCTAGGGTGTAGCGAGAACTTTGAGCAATGAGCCTCCTCCAAGATATTCTGCCTCAGTCCATTATCCTTGGGTACACACAACCTTCCTCTAAATCTGATCACACTACTGGAATCAGCTACAATGTCTGGGATCTTGTCCAACATTTCATTCAGCTCCTCATCACCCATTTGTGCTAGCTTAACACGATCAACTAAATCATTGGAAACAACCAAATTTGCCAGTAAGCCTGTTACTTGCTCCACTGGGTTGATAGCTACCAATTCTGCTGACATGGCCCAAACCCTTGATGGTATACGATTTGGAAGTCATAGTCCTTCAAATATTCAACCCACCGCCTCTGTCGAAGGTTACAGTCATTCTGGGCAAAGATATATTTCAAACTCTTGAGGTCAGTGAAGACTTCGAACTAGGCTCCATACAATTAATCTCTCCAAATCTTGTGGGCAAAAACCACTGCTGCCAGTTCCAAGTCATGGGTTGCATAATTTTGCTCATTAATCTTCAATTGATGTGAGGCATAGGCTACCACCATACCTTCTTACATAAGGACTCATCCTAAACCCAACAGAGACGCATCACTGAAGACTACGAATCCTTCATTACCATTTGGCAGTGTCAAGACTGGTTTAGTTATTAGACTCTTCTTTAGAGACTGGAAACTCTCCTCACATTTACTACTCCATTCAAACTTGACTCCCTTCCATGTGAGTTTGGTCATCGGCGATGCTACTAAGGAGAAGTCTTTAATGAATTTCCTGTAGTAACCCGCTAAACCAAGGAAACTTCTAATATCAATGACTGACTTTGGTAGCGGCCAATCAGTGACTGCTTTCACTTTGGATGGATTCACTGCAATTCTGGCCTTGGAGATAATATGGCCAAGGAAGTTGACTCCTTTAACTAGAAGTCGCACTTTGAGAGATTGGCGAACAGTTGATTTTCTCTCAGAACTTGAAGAGTAATGGACAGGTGCTTGACATGTTCTTCTTCATTATTTGAATAGTCTAGAATGTCGTCCACAAACACGATAATAAACTTGTCCAAGTATGCGTGGAATACTGTGTTCATGAGTGACAAAGGCCGCTGGTGCATTTGTTAGACCAAAAGGCTTAACAAGAAACTCATAATGTCCATACCGAGTTCGGAAAGCTATTTTCTGTATATCTGACTCCTTTACTCGCAACTGGCGATAACCAGACCGCAAGTCTATCTTAGAAAATAATCCAGCAGTTTTTAGCTAATCAAACAAGTCATCAATCCTCAGTAAGGGGTACTAATTCTTGACCGTCACTTAATTGATTTTTCGATAGTAAATACACAGCCGCAGTGGACCATCTTTCTTCTTCACAAAAAGAACATGGGCTCCTTAGGGTGAAGTATTTGGTTGGATGAAACCTCCCTGCAACAACTCCTCTAGTTGACTCTTCAACTCCTTGAGTTCTTCTGGAGCGATATGGTATGGTGCTTTCGAAATGGGAGTTGTTCCAGGTGCTAAGTCAATGGCAAACACCACTGCCCGCTTAGGAGGTAATCCTGGAAGTTCTTCTGGGAATACATTGGGAAACTCTGCTACCACATGAATAATGGACAACTCTTCGGGTTTTGACTCAAACCCAACTAAGTTATTCAAAAAGGCTTTACAACCCTCACCAAACAATGAGCAGTCAAGTTGTTTGGTTAGGATAGCTACCACCAATTTTGCCCACGTGATGGAAGAAATCTCACGTTGATGGAATGTAGTTTTTTCCATGGATTTCCACCAATAAGATGCTTCATTCCGAAGCATGCATGTCGCCAACCTCACTTGATAGCAGTGGGGTACAAATAGAGCCCTAAAAGCGTTTTCAGTACTATCTATCCAGCTCTCGGCCTTCACTGGATCGATCCCACCGAAATATAGTTCAGCTCCATTCTTCCTGAACTTTTCCACAGTGTAACGGTTACTATCATCAACAGCTGGTGGACCACTTGTCGGACTATCGGTGGCACTGGGTTTGGATGCTACCCTCACTCGCCCGGGTCTGCTAACCTTGCACGCCCTTGGGCACTTCCTTGACCATCATCCGAGGTGATTTTGGAACCCACTGATGAGTTTGAGGCTCAATTCCCGGCTACCACTCCCGGTAACCACTGAAAAATATTCTGAACCATAGAATCTGTATTTTCTAAAGCCTGCGTAAGGCCTTGTATGGCCGTCAGGATTTGAGCCAACACATTCTCTATGCTCCCATCATGGTTCATTAATATGTTCTCTTTTAGTTATGACTTAGGCTTATTAGTGAATGAATTTGTTAATTCAAAACACAACATAGTGGGAAAAGATTATTATTGCACTATTCAACAAGGTACTTGAGTCATAAAAAGTGAGCTAGTGGGAAACCAGGCTCTATACCACCTGTAACGTACCCCGAACCGGACCAGGTGTTACCTAAAAATATAGTTAATGTAACATGCAAGAAGATGAATTGTAACATGGTAAATAATTCTAAAACATGAATTTTAATACTGCAAATAAGTCTAGAATTTATAAATTGTAAAAATAAAACATGTTCAGATGCATATGACAATAGATAAAATAACTATCCCACAGTCTCGGACCGTTCCCATAGCTGCAATTATAACACAAGAGAATAATAAGGAAGTCAAATTCTTATT
The DNA here is from genome assembly GCA_033002965.1 of Piper betle. NCBI lineage: Eukaryota > Viridiplantae > Streptophyta > Magnoliopsida > Piperales > Piperaceae > Piper > Piper betle. Next base: position 100,898 of record JAURVB010013297.1, on the reverse strand, counting down.
ATCAATTCACCAACTTGAGTCACTTTTATTCTTCAGTCCAAAGCTGCTCACTTGCGGAGGCAATTCCGTGTTAGTGATAAAACCACTAAGCTGCATAATTAAATGACACAAGTCAATATAATCCCTATTATCATTTCACCCATCTTTGTTATCGTTTCACAAGTCTTTTAGTAATTATCTCTCAGGTCATTCTGAGATTAGTAATTGTCTCTCAGGTCATTCTGAGATTTGTAAAAGTCTTTCAAGTCATTCTGAGATTAGTAATTGTCTCCTAGGCCATTCTTAGATTACAAATTTTCTCCCAGTTCATCTGAGATTACATGGTCTCCTAGGTCATTCTAAGACTAGTTATTGTCTCCCAATTCATTTTGAGATTAGAAATCGTCTCCCAATTCATTCTGTGATTAGTGCCGACAAAGGATACCAGCTTGGGAAAATACAACATTTCAAATAATTATTCGGAAAATACAACAATTAAAATAATTATATGGACCTGGGTATTTCAAACTCGCAGTTGCGACGAACGATCCTAATTTGAACGAGAACATAAAATTATACATATGTATAATTTTATTCGAGTAGGTATGCATGCAGCTATATGTCTAATATATATATATTAAAATTTTTGACAACATAACGTGTAACAATTCATAAATATTAAATATTAAATTCTCAACAAATCTAGTGAGATGATTAATTGTTCATGTGATATAATCATTTAAGTCCTTCTTTACATTTTAAATTAATTATCTAAATCATAATTAATAATTAAAAATTGATGAAATAATTATTAACTAGTAAACAACTATTAAATAATTATTAACTAGTAAACTACTATTTAATTTCCCTTTTCCATGATAATTACTTTACCCTGATCTTGATAATTTAATTTACGGTTATAATTTTTAAATCACTAATATTATTTGTAGCAATTGAATTAATTAAGTTGTTCGATTAAATTATGGAGAATAATTTGTGTTATTTTCATTAATAAATATTATTAGCACAATTATTTTAAATTATTCGACTCAATAAAGTTTCGAGCATTATTAATTTTCATTATACTATTTAGGTTCGACGTTTGTGATTGTTACCCAACTATAGTTTAATAACCCATGAAAATAATTATTTTTAAAGATTTATTGCGAGTTGGTATTATTATTTAACTCAAGCTGTGTTGATTCAAGCATTATATACAAAATTGCCGGCCTTCTTCTTTGTCTTCTTCTCGTCGCCATCCTCTGTTCCCGACTGCAGCCGCCCTCTAGCCACCCCTGGTGATCATCTCTGGCAGCCATCAATCGTCGCCGCCTAGCCCCGCCAAGCCGTTGCGGTGTCTCCCCGACCAAGTCCGGCCGCCATCCAACCGCCGTGACGCCTGCACCGCCACACTAGCGACGCGTTCGCGTCACCAATTCCACCACCGGCGAGCGTTGCCGCCTCAATTGGGTGGTCGCCTCAACACCCTCTACCCTCTATCGACCTTTCCCGGCCAGATTAGAACCCATTGCCGCCCAAGACGGCCAGATTTCTTCAGTCACCACCGTCGCCATTATTTTTACTGTCGTCCTCTATTTTTGGCAATTTACCACCCCGGGCCAGCATCCACACACGTGAGATCAATGATACACTGATCGACAAAGAGAGTAGGATCATCTTCCAATGTCAGAACGACCGTCGCCACCGATTCCCGACGAAGCTTTGCCTGTGCTTGCCCATCACGCCGAACAGGGGAACTCGGCGGCCATGAATCTCAGTCGTGTAAAAATTAATTTATTTTCTTATTGATTTAAAACCTTAATCCTCTCGATTAATAATTAAGATTAATGTAATTTTTTTATAACAATTTACAACATTAAAATCAACTGTTATTAAACAGATTATGATATCCACCAACAACAACAAATAAATTAACAGTGATGTCTAAACATGAACTCTACGTGCTTGCCAATGGGAGAAAGAAAAAAAAAAGATAGGGAAAATACCCAAAACAAGGTAGATGCTCGCTCTGACAAGGACGAGGTGAAGAAAAAGTGAATGAACACTAAGGTGGAGGACGTTCTTCATAAAATAAAATGAAATGACGGCTAGTGTAAAGACCGTGGAAAAAAAGTGGGAAAAAAATTTTTTATATATTCGACACAGTCCGGAAAAGACCAAACGTGTTATATTCTTTACCCGGTTAATTGTTATATTTTATTATTTACCCATTTTATTATTTACCTGGTTACCCGGTTAAGTAAAATACAGGTGTTTTCACATACCTTAACCATCATTTCTATTTTTATAAATTTTGAAAGAGGACGTTATTTTTCACATATGGGTGTCGGGGTGTCTTCCTTATCTTAGCCGCCTAGTTCTCCTCTTCCTTGCCGATATTTCATCCTTGCTTGGGTAACTTTCTAATCTCCCTCTTCTTAATTTTCTTGCATTCATATGTCTTTTTAATTGATAATAAGCTTGATAAACATGAGAATTAAAGTCTAAAATCAACAATAACAATTAAAAGTAAATTGTAAAATGGAATTTTGCAATGGACTGACGGGTCTGAAGTTGGGCAACGATAGGCGACTGTAAACAAAGGTTTCAAGGCAGCCCTCACACCCCCGACGACTTCTCTGGCTGCTGAGTCGAAGGGTGGCGTCGCCTTGTCCCTGGGTTCCAATGGGTGACGGAATTTTAGTGGTTATGGGCGGAGTTGTAGTGTGCGACGTTGTGAGAGATTCCAGACGTCCAAGCCAGTTTGCTGGCCAAAGACTCACGCCATGCATGCTCACAGAGCTTGGCCTTGAAGTTGGGTTGTCATGCAGGGAGAAGGGCAGTGTTCCCGGCGGTGCTGCTGGCCGGGCGGAGTGCACCTTGCAGCCCCGGCGGTGCTGCTGGCCAGGAGTCGCTCGCCTTGGTGCAGAACGGAGTTTGACGTGGATAGTTGCTGTAAAGCAGAAGCTTTATGCTTCCAATTGGATTGGTAGGGAAGGGAGTGAAGGACGTGGTCTGGTTTTGGGTTTAAGAGGAAGATATCAGGCCTGGTTTGGTGCAGGACGTCGCCTTGGATAGCTGCTGTAAAACATGGACGTTAGGCTTCATCTTTGCCTGTTTTATGTTGTTGTTGATGTCTTGTTGGGATGTTTATATCGTTGTTCAATTGGGTTGCTGGGGAATTGAAGAAGGACGTGACCAGTGGTGGTGCCAAGGTCTGGTCAGGTGCAAAGAAGAAGGTAGGAGAAGAGAAGATGACCTTGGGGAAGAAGAAGAAGAAGAAGAAGATGGTAGTTTTGTAAATATGGGTTGACTAGATACCGACTCGAGTTAAAAATAAAACTAACTAGTAATAAATCATTAAAATAAATTATTCTAATGGGTTATAGGTTAGAGATAATAAACTAACTAATTATTTGACGAAATCGACATGGACATAAGTAATAAAAATACAGTAATGATAAACAGTCAATAATTAATCGGCACACAACAAGCGATTTAATTATATCGGACAGTGATAAGTATTTAATAAAATAAAGATTTTACCTTTACCATATTAAATTTAATATTAGGTAAATAAAGTGATTATTTTAATAACAAGCTGGTAATATAAAAATGAGTTATTAAACTATAATCGGGTATCAATCACTAGCGTCAAACCTAAATAGTATAATGAAAATAAATAAAGTTCGAAATTTTATTTAGTCAAATAATTTAAAATAATTGTATGAATAATAATTTTTAATTAGATAATAGACATTAGTTTAAATATGTTAATCGCACAACTTATTTAACTAAATTGCTATGAATAAGGATAGCGATTAAAGATTTAAAACCGTAAACTAAATTATTAAGATTGTGGTTAAGTAATTATCGTATTAAAGGAATATACACTAATAATAGTAATTAGATATTTTTTATAAGTTGATAATTATTTTATTATTTGTTAAGTGTTAATTATGATCTAGATAATTAATGTAAAGCATGATTTAAATAATTATATCACATGAATAGTTTAATATTTAATATTGTTGAAATTTAATTGTGATATATATATATATTAGTCATTTAGTTGCAGGCATTACTACTCGAATAAAATTATACTTATGTATAATTTTACGTCCCCGTTCAGATTAGGATCATTGGCATAATTATTATGTCCTTGAAATATCCAGGTCTTTATAATTATTTAAAATGTTATATTTTCCCCTGTGGACAACCTGGTCAGCCTGAGCCCAGATTCGACCACCATGCACCGAGTGCAACCGAGTTTAAGGAATTAACTCAGTCCGATAAGGGTTATGTAAGACCCTGAAAAAAAATGATGATAATAATAATAATAATAATAATAATAATAATAATAAATATGTTCGTCGCGGTGGGATTGAATGTTGAAAAAAAATTTTCCATACAAATTATTTACCATCAACCGGTTAACTGTGAAGTACCCGGTTAAGTGAAAAGTATTTTAACCGGTTAATTATTGTTTAATCGTCGAGCGGAATCAAACCATTTAAACAATAAAGTGAATCATATCGATTACCCGGTTACTTGATTAAGTGAAATACGGGCGAAGTAAGTTTTCACAAACCCTAGCCTTCATGACATTATATAAAGAGAAGGGGAGGGCGTCATCCACATAATTTCTCTTCAGACAGACGCCGGCTTCCACATAATTTCTCTTCAGATAGACGCCGTCATCCACATAATTATTGTTTAATCGGTCAAGCGGAATCAAACCATTTAAACAATAAAGTGAATCATATCGATTACCCGGTTACTCGATTAAGTGAAATACGGGCGAAGTAAGTTTTCACAAACCCTAGCCTTCATGACATTATATAAAGAGAAGGGGAGGGCGTCATCCACATAATTTCTCTTCAGATAGACGTCGGCTTCCTCCTTTGCTCAGGTAATTCTTCTTCCTTTCCTCTTCTTAGTTGCATAAATACACATGCTCAAATGGATAATAAGCATGTTTAGATAATAAGCATGAAAAACATAAAATTAAAATCTGAAATCAACGAAGAGAAGGGGAACACTAGGAGGTCATCCTGATGTTTTGCAGCAGCAACAACGCCATCTTCCATCCTTGTGAGTTGGGTTGACGTGCTGGAAGTAGGGAGTGCTCCCGGCGGTGCTGCTGGCCGGACGGAGTCACCTTGGGTGGCCGAGTCAGACCGTCGAGGAGGGATGCAAATCAGGAACGTGAAGGGAGACCAGGTCGGTGTTGCCATGGGTGGTGTTGCTGGCCAAATGTGGATCCGCCATGGAAAGTGCAGACTGGTCGTCACCTGGGGTGGTGCTGGTCGTCACCTTGATGGGGCAGGACATGGTCGCCATGGCTGCTGGTCGGCCACCATGAATGGTGAAATTAAGGTCCCCATGTAGGGTGTAGTCCGAGTTCCATGAGATAGCAGCGGATAAAGATTGGATCTTTGGGGTTTTCTAATCGGATCAGTGGGGTAGATAGAAGATGGGGTCTGAAATTGGGTGGAAGGAAAAGAAGACATGCTGGTTTTGGGTGTGAAGAAGAAGAAGGTATGGGAAAGAGAAGGACGTCGGGAAGAAGAATGGCAGTTTTGTAAATATGGGATGACTCGATACGGTCGAGTTAAAAATAAATTACAAATAACTGTACTAGTGACATCCTTAAATTAGGATAATACAAATCAGTTAAAGAATATACTAATACTAGTAATTAAGTATTGAGTATGGTTAATAATTAAATTATTAACTGGTAAATGAAGGTTTTATTTGGGATATTTAATTGGAAATGTGAAAAAAATGGACTTAATTGATTATATCACATTGATAATAAATTATCATTGGACTTACTGGAAATTAAATAATTAATGAAGTCCAACATGATATATTTTATATCTTCAAAATGGATAGTTATACTAGTCATGTAGTTGCATGTAGGTTCATGCAAATAAAATTATACTAATGTATAATTTTATGCCCTCATTCAGATTAGGGTTAGCGGATTACAGTCAGACGAAATCTCAAGTCAGGTACGTATAATAGGTAGAACATCGTACTTTCCTTATTGGTAGCCTAGGTCGGCCTGAGCCCAGATTCGACCACCATGCACCGAGTGCAACCGGGGTCAAAGAATTGACTCAGTCCGACACGGGGTCGTATTATGTGCGTAAATTGTGTAATGCATCGACATTATTTTGGAGTAGTGATAGCCGCCCCATAAAAAGGCTACGGCCGGGGTGAGCGAGGCACAGCGATTCCTCCATCGCACTGGAGTGCAGTGATAGCCTCCCCATTAAAAGGCTACGGCCGGGGTGTGTGAGGCACTGGCACTAGAGTTGGCAGTGAGAGCTTCCCCACAAATGGGGCGTAGCAATCACCTGAGTGCAGTGATAGCCTCCCCATTAAAAGGCTACGGCCGGGGTGTGAAAGGCACTGGCACTGGAGTGCAGTGATAGCCTTCCCCATCAAAAAGTGCTATGGCCGGGGCTGTGTGAGGCACTGGCACTAGAGTTGGTAGTGAGAGCTTCCCCACAAACGGGGCGTAGCAATCACCTGAGTGCAGTGATAGCTTCCCCACAAAAAGGCTATGGCCGGGGTGTGCGAGGCACTGGCACTGGAGATGGTAGTGGTAGCCTCCCCACAAAAGGGCTACGGCCGAGGTGTGTGGATCACAGCGGATACCTCCTCCGCATTGTTTTGGAGTATAGCGGAATCGCTCCACCGCATATTAAAATGAACATAGGGAAATAGTGGAATGTACTTGACTTGTTTTATCTATTATACTACTTAGTGTTGTAATCACTAACGCGGAATTGCCTCCGCAGGTGTGCAGATACGAAATTAGGTGATTGACAACCAGAGCATGGAGCAAAATAAATATGGGGACTCCCTTTTTTATTTATTTGAGAAATAAGTGTGGCTACTGGGAAACAGTCCAAGACTGTGGGATCTTTATATATGTGTTTGTTAGAAATGCTAGACATATTTGCTAAATTGTGAGTAACACCTAGCCAGCTAGGCCCACAATGTTGTGAAAAATGGCGGGTCAGTACAGGTTACGCCCTTCATAATCAATAATGGCCATGTCAGAACGGACCTAATAGCCCATAATAGAATAAATTGGAGATGGCAGATTGGACTCGCCAGCCAATTATAGACATGGTCGATTAGACTCACCAGTAGATAACGGACATGATGGACTGACCCATCAGCCAATTACGGACTTGGTAAAGTGGACTCACCAGTGGATAAAGGACATGGCGGATTGGACTCTCCACCCGTTAATGGACATGATGGACTGACCCATCAGCCAATAGATGGTCATGGTGGACTGACCCATCAGCCAACTAATGGACATGAATGACTGAACCATCAGCTAATAAATGGACATGTTGGAATTGTCACAATAGCCAAGTGATAGCCAACTAATTGGGTGGAAGGAAAAGAAGACATGCGATTTTGGGTGTGAAGAAGAAGAAGGTATGGGAAAGAGAAGGACGTCGGGAAGAAGAATGGTAGTTTTGTAAATATGGGATGCCTCGATACAGTCGAGTTAAAAATAAATTACAAATAGTTGTACTAGTGACATCCTTAAATTAGGATAATACAAATCAGTTAAAGAATATACTAATACTAGTAATTAAGTATTGAGTATGGTTAATAATTAAATTATTAACTGGTAAATGAAGGTTTTATTTGAGTATTTAATTGGAAATGTGAAAAAATGAACTTAATTGATTATATCACATTGACAATAAATTATCATTGGACATACTGGAAATTAAATAATTAATAAAGTCCAACATGATATATTTTATATCTTCAAAATGGATAGTTATACTAGTCATGTAATTGCATATAGGTTCATGAAAATAAAATTATACTAATGTATAATTTTATGCCCTCATTTAGATTAGGGTTACCGGATTATAGTCAGACGAAATTTCAAGTCAGGTACGTATAATAGGTAGAACATCGTACTTTCCTTATTGGTAGCCTAGGTCAGCCCGACCCCAGATTCGACCACCATGCACCAAGTGCAAATTGTGTAATGCACCGACATTATTTTGGAGTAGTGATAGCCGCCCCACAACAAGGCTACGGCCGGGGTGAACGAGGCAAAGCGATTCCTCCATCGCACTGGAGTGTAGTGATAGCCTCCCCATTAAAAGGCTACGGCCGGGGAGTGTGAGGCACTGGCACTAGAGTTGGCAGTGAGAGCTTCCCCACAAATGGGGCGTAGCAATCACCTGAGTGTAGTGATAGCCTCCCCATTAAAAGGCTACGGCCGGGGTGTGAAAGGCACTGGCACTGGAGTGCAGTGATAACCTCCCCATCAAAAATACTATGGCCGGGGCTTGTAAGGCACTGGCACTAGAGTTGGCAGTGAGAGCTTCCCCACAAACGTGGCGTAGCAATCACCTGAGTGCAGTGATAGCTTCCCCACAAAAAGGCTATGGCCGGGCTATGCGAGGCACTGACACTGGAGATGGTAGTGGTAGCCTCCCCACAAAAGGGCTACGACCGAGGTGTGTGGATCACAGCGGATACCTCCTCCGCATTGTTTTGGAGTATAGCGGAATCGCTCCACCGCATATTAAAATGAACATAGGGAAATAGTGGAATGTACTTGACTTGTTTTATCTATTATACTACTTAGTGTTGTAATCACTAACGCGGAATTGCCTCCGCAAGTGTGCAGATACGAAATTAGGTGATTGACAACCAGAGCATGGAGCAAAATAAATATGGGGACTCCCTTTTTATTTATTTGAGAAATAAGTGTGGCTACTAGGAAACGGTCCAAGACTATGGGATCTTTATATATGTGTTTGTTAGAAATGCTAGACATATTTGCTAAATTGTGAGTAACACCTAGCCAGCTAGGCCCACAATGTTGTGAAAAATGGCGGGTCAGTACAGGTTACGCCCTTCATAATCAATAATGGCCATGTCAGAACGGACCTAATAGCCCATAATAGAATAAATTGGAGATGGCAGATTGGACTCGCCAGCCAATTATAGACATGGTCGATTAGACTCACCAGTAGATAACGGACATGATGGACTGACCCATCAGCCAATTACGGACTTGGTAAAGTGGACTCACCAGTGGATAAAGGACATGGCGGATTGGACTCTCCACCCGTTAATGGACATGATGGACTGACCCATCAGCCAATAGATGGTCATGGTGGACTGACCCATCAGCCAACTAATGGACATGAATGACTGAACCATCAGCTAATAAATGGACATGTTGGAATTGTCACAATAGCCAATATTATAGATAATGATGGGGAGTTTATGGACTTGTTTTATTTAATTATACGGCTTAGTGTTTAATCACTACTACGGAATTACCTCCGCAGGTGAGATGTAATGACCCGGCCCAAAGTGCAACATAATGGGCCTAAGTCATTTCTTTAAAATGGTTAACCCAAGTTAAAGATCTATAGTCCATTCCCACTTATAAACAAGATCTTCTCCCAGTAGGTATTTGATGTGGGACTAAGTTGAGGGATCTCACAATCCACCCACCTTAGGAAATTTCGTCCCCGAATGTGTATACTTGGCCCGTTGCTAGCCCCAGCCCATGACCTTTCTGGCCCAAGACCAGCAGCCTAGCTGGCGTCCCTAGTCCAGCCCATCATCTAACACGTAACCAGGTTGCTCTGATACCACCTGTAACGACCCGGCCCAAAGTACAACATAATGGGCCTAAGTCATTTCTTTAAAATGGTTAACCCAAGTTAAAGATCTATAGTCCATTCCCACTTATAAACATGATATTCTCCCAGTAGGTTTAGATGTGGGACTAAGTTAAGGGATCTCACATGAGCAGCTGGAACTAAAGACTAAGAGACAAGAGTTTGGTTCTTCTACCAACTCGGGTGCTGAACAGATAATAAGCGGGCTTGTTTTTACTTTTGTTGGGTAATAAATGTGCCTATGGGAACCGGTCAACGACTGTGGGATAATTATTTCATACATTGTCATTTGGAACATAAGTTCTTTTGAGTTTGAAATGCTAGACTTATTTGCTTTCATATTATTCATGTAACATTTTAAGTAACACCCGGTCCGGTTAGGACTGGTCGTTATAAGGTTGGTTTTGTTAAATTTTGAGTAACACCTGGCCAGCAAGGTCCACAATATCGTGAAACATGGCTGGTCATTACAGCTAGGGTATGTGAAAACACTATATTTCACTTAATCGGGTTACCGGGTAAATAATAAAATGGGTAATAATTAACTGGGTAGAATTAACTGGGTAAAGAATATAACACGTTCGGTCCTTCCCGGACCGTGTCCGCATCTTTTTTTTTTCCACGGTCTTTACAAAGGGCCTCCTTCCCCAACTTCTACCCTTCAGATAATCGGGACGTTTAGAGCTCGGCATACAGCTTCTAGAGGGCTGACTTGATGTTTGTTCCTTATGTAGTGAATGGGAAGAAGGTTTCAACCTTGATTGATACCGGTGCTACGCACAATTTCGTCTCCAAGGGAAAGGCTATGGAGTTAGTGTCGAAGACCAGGATCAACACCAACAGGATCAAGGCGGTCAACTCACACGCAAGATAGGTTGATGGAACTTCCATAAACATGAGAGTCGGCTTGGGGGTGTATGAAGGATGGATTAATTTGATGGTCATCAAGATGGATGATTTCAATCTAATCCTTGGGAATGCCTTCATGAGGACTGCTGGAGTGGAGTGTTTCCACAGCTAGGAGGTATACTGATCATGAACAAGGCAAGTGCAAGCTTTGTTCGTGGCCAGGAGTACCTTCTATGGTGGAGGATCGCACTGTCATCGGGGGGAGCAACTGTCGGCAATGCAGGTTGCTCGAGCGTGCAAGAGAGGAGCCTTAACTTATCTTGCTGTGATGGTGGAGATCCAACTAGACTGTGTGGTGGACGTGCCAGAATCATCGGTAGGGCTGCTAGATGAGTATTCAGATGTGATGCCTACCAAATTGCCAGATGGGTTACCTCCAAAGAGGACGATTGAACGCAGGATCGAATTGGTGCTAGGGGCAAGAGCACCAGCGAAGGTGCCATATCGAATGTTGCCTAAAGAACTCATAGAGTTGAAAATCCAACTAGGAGACTTGTTCGATTCGGGAAAAATTCAGCCATCAACTGCACTATAAAGACCAGCCATTTTTCACGATATTGTGGGCCTTGCTAGCCACATGCTACTCAAAATTTAACAAAACCAACTCAATAACGACCAGTCCTAACCGGACCGGGTGTTACTTAAAAGGTTACATGAATAATATGAAAGCAAATAAGTCTAGCATTTCTAACTCAAAAGAACTTATGTTTCAAATGACAATGCATGAAGTAATTATCCCACAGTCCTGGACCGTTTCCCATAGCCACATTTATAACACAAGAAAAGTAAAAGAGAAGTCCGTTTATTATCTGTTCACCACCTGAGTTGGTAGAAGAACCACCCTGTCATCTCTTAGTCTTTAGTTCTAGCTGCTAACCTGCGGAGGCAATTCCGCGTTAGTGATTAACCACTAAGCCGTATAATTAAATAAAACAAGTCCATAAACTCCCTATCATTATCTATAATATTGGCAGTTGTGACCATTCCAACATGTCCATTTATTAGCTGATGGTTCAGTCCACAATGTCCATTAGTTGGCTGATGGGTCAGTCCACCATATCCATCTATTGGCTGATGGGTCAGTCCATCATGTCCATTGCCGGCTGGTGAGTCTAATCCGCCATGTCCGTTATTAGCTGGTGAGTCCAATCCACCATGTCCAATGGTTGGCTCATTGGTCAGTCCACCATGTCCATCTATTGGCTGATGGGTCAATCCACCATGTCCGTAATGGGCTGGCGAGTCCAATCCACCATGTCCAATTTATTGGCGGATGGGTCAGTCCATCATGTTCATTACCGGCTGGCGAGTCCAATCCGCCATGTCTGTGATCGGCTGGTGACTCCAATCCACCATGTCTGTAATTGGCTAGCGAGTCCAATCCGACATGTCCAATTTATTGGCTGATGGGTCAGTCCATCATGTCCACTACCGGCTGGCGAGTCCAATCAGCCATATCCGTTATTGGCTGGCGAGTCCAATCCACCATGTCCAATTTATTGGCATATGTGTCAGTCCATTATGTCCATTACCAACTGGCGAGTCCTATCCGCCATGTCCGTTATTAGCTGGTGAGTCTTATCCACTATGTCTATAATTGGCTGGCGAGTCTAATCCGCCATGTCCAATTTATTGGCTGATGGATCAGTCCATCATGTCCATTACCGGCTGGCGAGTCTAATCCGCCATGCCCATTATCGGCTGGTGAGTCCAATCCACCATGTCCATAATTAGCTGGCAAGTCTAATCCGCCTTGTGCAATTTATTTACTGATGGGTTAGTCCATCATGTCCATTATTTGATTATGAAGGGCGTAGCCCATGTCAAACTGAGTTAATTCCTTTACCACGGTTGCACTCGGTACATGGTGGTCGAATCTGGCTCAGGCTGACAAGGGCTGCCATAAGGGAAAATACAACATTTTAAATAAATACACGGACCTGAATATTTCAAACTTGCAGCTGCGACCAATGATCCTAATCTGAACGAGGACATAAAATTATACATAAGTATAATTTTATTCGAGTAGAAATGCATGCAACTAAATGATTAATATATATATCACCTATTAAATTTCTACAATATTAAATATTAAATTATTCATGTGATATAATCATTTAAATCCTACTTTACATTAATAATCTAGATCATAATTAACACTTAACAAATAATAAAATAATTATCAACTTATAAACAAATATTTAATTACTATTATTAGTATATATTTTCCTTTGAGACGATAATTACTTAACCTCAATCTTGATAATTTAGTTTACGGTTTTAAATCTTTAATCGCTATCCTTATTCATAGCAATTTAGTTAAATAAGTTGTACGATTAAATTATTTAAAATAATTTGTATTATTCTAATTTAAAAATATTATTAATACAATTATTTTAAATTATTCGACTCAATAAAATTTTGAACTTTATTTATTTTCATTATGTTATTTAGGTTCGACGCTAGTGATTGCTACCCGACTATAGTTTAATAACCCATTTTCTATATTACTGACTCGTTATTAAAATAATCACTTTATTTACCTAATATTAAATTTAATATAGTAAAGGTAAAATCTTTATTTTATTAATTACTTATCACTATCCGATTTAATTTAATCGCTTGTTGTGTGCCGATTAATTATCGACCGTTTATCATTACCGTATTTTTATTACTTATGTCCATGTCGATTTCGTCCAATAATTAATTAGTTTAGTAACTTTAACCCATAACCCATTAAAATAATTATTTTTAAAGATTTATTACGAGTTCGTATTATTTTTAACTCGAGTCGGTATCGAGTCAACCAGTATTTACAGATTTGCCACCGTGAGCTTCTTCTTCTTCTTCTTCTTCTTCCCGTCACCATCCTTCTCTTCATCCAGCTTCGTCCTTGGCACAACTCTGATCACGCCCTTCTTCTTCTTCCCTATGCAACCTAATTGAACAACCATCTAAACATCCTAATCAAGCATCAACAATGAATTAAAACCGCCAAAGATGAAGCCTAACGTCCACGTTTTACAGCAGCTATCCAAGGCGACCTTCCTGCACCCAAAAACCAGTCTTGGCGTCTTCTTCTTCAACCCAAAACCAGATCACTTCCTTCCCTAACTGCTTCCCTTCCCTAGCAATCCAATTGGAAGCCTAAAGCTCGTGCCTTTCAGCAACTATCCACGTCCAACTCTGTTCTGCACCAAGACGCGACTCCTGGCCAGCAGCACCGCCGGGACTGCAAATTGAACTCCTTCCGGCCAGCAGCACCACCGGAAACTCTTCCCTTCTCCCTGCACGACAACCCAACATCACGGCCAAGCGCTGTGAGCATGCAGGGCGTGAATCTTGGCTGACGGACTGGTATGGACGCCTGAAAACACCCACAGCGTTGTCCACCCTCCAAACCCCATCCTAGACTCCTAAGACGCTAGAGACTGCAATTCCCTTATCCTAACCCAACTGATTACATAGCATAGAACGTTGATGAAGCAACAGCACAACAAAATGATCATGAATTAGTGAAACAACAGCAAGTTTACATGACGCCCATGAGGAGGAAGTAGCAGAACTTTACATGATGATCATGAATTGATGAAGCAATAGAATTTAGCATGGTGATTAAGGAATGCATGAAAACTAAGATTAGGGAGATAGGAAGGTTACCCAAGCAAGGAAGATGCCAGCTCCGGTAAGGAAGAGGAGAAGAAGATGAGAGCGTAATGAAGCCCCGCTCACAATTTATAAAATGAAAAATGACGTCCCTTCACAAAAATGGCTAGGGTATGTGAAAACACACCAACACCCGTATTTTATTCCTTTAACCGGGTAACCGGGTAAAGAATAAAATATTTAACTGGGTAGACTTAACCGGGTAGAGAATATAATATAATTAATATTAATTCTCTAACGTTCGATCCTTCCCTGCCCGAGTTGAATATATTAAATTTTTTTTCCACGGTCTTTACAATCTCCCCAACTTGGAAATATTTCATCCCCGAAATATCATAACAGGCAACAGAACAATTATGATTAACTTTATTTATTTTCTTCGGGATCAGTTCATGCTACTACAATATAAAGCTCCTATGCCACAAACAGGCTAGGGTATTTCCTTGTCATTTCTTGTTCAGTCTCCCATGTAGCTTCTTCTGACCCCTGATTTTTCCACAATACTTTTACCAAAGGAATTTCCTTGTTCCTAAGTGTCTTTATTTCTCTTGCCAGGATGCGGATCGGCTTTTCCTCATAGGTTAAATTTGATTGTAGCTCTAAGTCTTCAAAATTTGTGATGATATGATCCTCATCCCGTACATACTTCTTTAGCATTGACACATGGAAAACATTGTGTACTCCAGCTAGGCTTGGTGGCAATGCTAATCTATATGCACAATTCCCAACTCGATCCAGGATTGGAAATGGTCTTATGAATCTTGGCTTCAACTTCCTTGATATTTTAAATCTGATCACCCCCTTCGTAGGAGATGTCTTTAGGTACACAAACTCCCCAACTTGGAACTCTAGGTCCTTCCTTCGAGTATCAGCATAACTCTTTTGTCGATCCTGAGCTGTCTTAAGTCTTTGCTGAATGAGTTTCACCTTTTCAGTTGCGTCCCTCACCATCTCTGGCCCGACTATAACTGCTTCGGTAGACTCCAGCCAGCATGATGGAGATCTACAGGGCCTACCATATAAGGCTTCAAATGGTGCCATCCCTATACTGGCTTGGTAAGAGTTATTATAGGTGAATTCAGCCAAGGCTAAGTGTTTCTCCCAGTCACCTCCCCAGTCAAGAATGCAAGCTCTTAACAAATCTTCCAAAGTTTGAATAGTCCTCTCACTCTGACCATCAGTTTGGGGATGATATGCTGTACTCAACTTAATTTGAGTTCCCATGGCTTTTTGAAAAGCTTCCCAGAAATGTGAGGTGAATAGGGGATCGCGGTCGGAGACTATCTCCTTTGGAATCCCATGCAATTTGACAATATTGTCAACATATAATCCTGCCAGGTATTCCACCATTCTCATTGATTTCGTGGGGATGAAGTGAGCTACCTTAGTTAGTCGGTCCACAACTACCCATATGGAGTCATGCTTCTTTTGAGTTCTTGGGAGCTTTGAAATAAAATCGCATGTGACACACTCCCATTTCCACGTTGGTATTTCTAAAGGTTGCAATAGTCCTCCAGGTAGTTGATGTTGGGCTTTGATCTGTTGGCAAGTCTGACACTTAGAGACAAAATCCACAACATCCCTCTTCATCCCAATCCACCAATAGGTTCGCTTTAAATCCTGATACATTTTAGTAACTCCAGGGTGTATCGAGAACTTTGAGCGATGAGCCTCCTCCAAGATATTCCGCCTCAGTGCATTATCCTTGGGTACACACAACCTTCCTCTAAATCTGATCACACTATTTGAATCAGCTACAATGTCAGGAATCTTGTCCAACATTTTATTCAGCTCCTCATCACCCATTTGTGCTAGCTTAACACGATCAACTAAATCATTGGAAACAACCAAATTTGCCAGTAAGCCTGTTAGTTGCTCCACCGGGTTGATAGCTACCACTTCTGCTGACATGGCCCAAAGTCTAGCTAACTGCTGACTTTTGTCCACTTTGCCCTTCCGACTCAATGCGTCGGCTACCACATTCGCTTTCCCTGGATGGTATAAGATTTAGAAGTCGTAGTCCTTCAAATATTCTATCCACCGCCTCTGTCAAAGGTTAAGGTCATTCTGGGTGAAGATATACTTCAAACTCTGGTGGTCAGTGAAGACTTCGAACTGGGCTCCATACAAGTAGTGTCTCCAAATCTTCTAGGCAAAACCACTGCTGCCAGTTCCAAGTCATGGGTTGCTTTGCTCATGAATCTTCAATTGACGAGAGGCATAGGCCACCACCTTACCTTCTTGCATAAGGACGCATCCTAAACCCAACCGAGATGCATCACTGAAGACTACGAATCCTTCATTACCATTTGGCAGTGTCAAGACTGGTGCTTTAGAAATTGGTGTCACTCCAGGTGCTAGGTCAATGGCAAACTCCACTGCCCGCTTAGGAGGTAACCCTGGAAGTTCGTCTGGGAATACACATATTCCCAGACTGAATCCTCCCCTGAACCAAATTGGCGAACGCCAGTGCTTTCCTCTGGACAACGGGCTCTGGAAAACATTGTCCATTGAAAGCTACCACAAATTCTGCCCACGCGATGGAGGAAATCTCACGTCGATGGAAAGTGGTTTTCTCCATGGATTTCCACCAGTAAGATGCTTCCTCTTGAAGCATGCATGTTGCAATCTCACTTGATGGCGGTGGGGCACAGACAGAGCTCTAAACTCTTTTTCGGTATTGTCAATCTAGCTCTTCTGCCTTCATTGGATCGATCCCTCCAATAAATACCTCAGCTCCATTCTTCCTAAATTTTTCAACAGTGTAGCGGGCACTATCATCAACCGCTGGCGGCACCACTTGTCGGACTACCGGTGGCACTGGGTTTGGACGCTCGCCTCACTTGCCCGGGTCTACTAACCCTGCCCGCCCTTGGGCACTCCCCTGACCACCATCTGGGATGATTACTGGGACCCGCTGCCGAGTTTGAGGCTCCATTCCCTGTTACCACTCTCGGTAACTGCTGAACAATATTCTGAACCACAGAAATTTGTATTTTCTGAAGCCTACGCTAGTCCTTGTATGGCCGTCAGGATCTGGGCCAACACATTCTCTGTGTTCGAATTTGACTGCGCAGATCGGCTTGACTGTCTACGAGTGCCTGCCATCTGAAACATCGAACCATCATGGTTCATTAATATGTTTTTTTCAATTCTGACTTAGGTTTATTAGTAGCAAATGAATTTGTCAATTAATAACACAACACAGTGGGAAAAGATAATTATTGGACTTTTCAACAAGGTACTTGAGTCATAAAATGTGAGCTAGTGGGAAACCTTGCTCTGATACAACCTGTAATGACCCGCCATTTTTCACGATATTGTGGACCTTGCTGGCCAAGTGTTACTCAAAATTTAACAAAACCAACCCTATAACGACCAGTCCTAACCGGATCGGGTGTTAGTTAAAAGGTTACATGAATAATATGAAAGAAATTAAGTCTAGCATTTCTAACTCAAAAGAACTTACAGTTCAAATGACAATGCCTGAAGTAATTATCCCACAGTCTTGGACCATTTCCCATGTCCAATTATTATCTGTTCGCCACCTGAGTTGGTAGAAGAACCAGCCTGTCGTCTCTTAGTCATTAGTTCCGGCTACTAACCTGCGGAGGCAATTCCACATTAGTGATTAACCACTAAGCCATATAATTAAATAAAACAAGTCCATAAACTCCCTATCATTATTTATAATATTGGCAGTTGTGACCATTCCAACATGTCCATTTATTAGCTGATGATTCAGTCTACCATGTCTATTAGTTGGTTGATGGGTCAGTCCACCATGTCCATCTATTGGCTGATGGGTCAGTCCATCATGTCCATTATTGGCTGGTGAGTCCAATCCGCCATGTCCGTTATCGGCTGGTGAGCCCAATCCACCATGTCCATTAGTTGGCTGATGGGTCAGTCCACCATGTCCATCTATTGGCTAATGGATCAGTCCATCATGTCCATAATTGGCTGGCGAGTCCAATCCGCCAAGTCCAATTAATTGGCTGATGGGTCAGTCCATCATGTCCATTACCGGTTGGCAAGTCCGATCAACCGTATCCATTATCTGCTGGTGAGTCCAATCCACCAGTCCGTAATTGGCTGCGAGTCCAATCCGCCATGTCAAATTTATTGGCTAATGGCTCTGTCCATCATGTCCACTACCGACTGGCGAGTCCAATCCGCCATGTCCGTTATCGGCTGGTGAGTCCAATCCACCATGTCCAAAATTGGCTGGCGAGTCCAATCTGCCATGTCCAATTTATTGGCTGATGGGTCAGTCCATTATGTCTATTATTTGATTATGAAGGGCGAAGCCTGTGTCGGACTGAGTCAATTCCATGACCCCAGTTGCACTCGGTGCATGATGGTCAAATCTAGGCACAGGCTGACTAGGGCTGCCACAAGGGAAAATACAACATTTTAAATAATTATATGTACCTGGATATTTCGAACTTGTAACTACGACCAATGATCCTAATCTGAACAAAGAAATAAATTTATACATAAGTATAATTTTATTCGAGTACAAATACATGCAATGAAACGACTAATATATATATCACTATTAAATTTCAACAATATTAAATATTAAACTATTCATGTGATATAATCGTTTAAATCATACTTTACATTAATAATCTAGATCATAATTAACACTTAACAAATAATAAAATAATTATCAAGTTATAAACAAATATTTAATTACTATTATTCGCATATTTTCCTTTGAGACGATAATTACTTAACCACCATCTTGATTATTTAGTTTACGGTTTTAAATCTTAATCGCTATCCTCATTTATAGCAATTTAATTAAATAAGTTGTATGATGAAATTATTTAAAATAAATTGCCTTCTTTTAATTTAAAAATATTATTAATACAATTATTTTAAATTATTTGACTAAATAAAATTTTGAACTTTATTTATTTTATTATGTTATTTATGTTCGACGTTAGTTATTATTACCTAACTACAGTTTAATCGCCCATTTTCTATATTACTGACTTGTCATTAAAATATTCATTTTATTTACCTAATATTGAATTTAATATGGTAAAGGTAAAATCTTTATTTTATTAATTACACATCACTGTCCGATTTAATTTAATCGCTTGTTGTGTGCCGATTAATTATCGACCGTTTATCATTACCGTATTTGTAACGACCCGCCTTTTTATCACAACATTGTGGGCCTAGCTGGCCAGGTGTTACTCAAAATTAAGCAAATATGTCTAACATTTTTAACAAAAACATATAAAGATTCCACAGTCTTGGACCGTTTCCCAGTAGCCACACTTATTTCTCAATAATAATAATAAAAAGGAGTCCTCATATTTATTTTTACTCCATGCTCCGGTTGTCAATCACCTAATTTCGTATCTGCACACCTGCGGAGGCAATTCCGCGTTAGTGATTACAACACTAAGTAGTATAATAGATAAAACAAATCAAGTACATTCCACCATTTCCTTATGTTTATTTTTAATATGCGGTGGAGCGATTCCGCTATACTCCAAAACATTGCGGAGGAGGTATCCGCTGTGATCCGCACACCCTGGCCGTAGCCCTTTTGTGGGGAGGCTACCACTACCGTCTCCAGTGCCAGTGCCTCGCACACCCCAGCCGTAGCCTTTTTGTGGGGAAGCTATCACTGCACTTAGGTGATTGCTACGCCCCGTTTGTGGGGAAGCTCTCACTACCAATTCTAGTGCCAGTGCCTCACACACCCCGGCCGTAGCCTTTTTATGGGGAGGCTATCACTGCACTCCAGTGCCAGTGCCTTGCACACCCCGGCCGTAGCCTTTTTATGGGGAGGCTATCACTGCACTCAGGTGATTGCTATGCCCCGTTTGTGGGGAAGCTCTCACTGCCAACTCTAGTGCCAGTGCCTCACACACCCCGGCCGTAGCCTTTTTATGGGGAGGCTATCACTGCACTCAGGTGATTGCTATGCCCCGTTTGTGGGGAAGCTCTCACTGCCAACTCTAGTGCCAGTGCCTCACACACCCCGGCCGTAGCCTTTTTATGGGGAGGCTATACACTGGACTCCAGTGCCAGTGCCTTGCACACCCCGGCCGTAGCCTTTTTTATGGGGAGGCTATCACTGCACTCCAGTGCGATGGAGGAATCGCTGTGCCTCGCTCACCCCGGCCGTAGCCTTTTTATGGGGCGGCTATCACTACTCCAAAACAATGTCAATGCATTACACAATTTACGCACATAATACGACCCCGTGTCGGACTGAGTCAATTCTTTGACCCCGGTTGCACTCGGTGCATGGTGGTCGAATCTGGGCTCAGGCCGACCTAGGCTACCAACAAGGAAAGTACGATGTTCCACCTATTATACGTACCTGACTTGTGATTTCGTCCGACTGTGATCCGCTAACCCTAATCTGAATGAGGGCATAAAATTATACATTAGTATAAATTTATTTTGCATGAACCTACATGCAACTACATGACTAATATACTATCAATTTTAAATGATGTAATTAGTTCATGTTAGTCTTCATTTCTTATTAAATTTTCAGCAATTCTAATGATAATTAATTATTAATTATCCCCATCCAAATCCCCATTATCTAATTGATAATTTAATTATTAACATGTCCCATACTTACCTGGTTGCCATTCTACTTTAACAATTCATTTAACGACCCCCAAAGCTCCCAGCTTTATTGTAGTCAACCAGCGAAAACCGGTATTTTCACCATGCATGGCGACCAACCAGTAACGTGGCGGCCTCCATTTGCTGCTATGGCGTCTCCAACTTGGCCACCACATGGCAACCCTCAACCAGTCCTTGGCGACCCTCTTCCGGCTACCCAATCAGCAACCCCGACCTGACCATGGTGACTCCATGTCGGTCACATAATCAGCCCATGACCCATGGCAGCGTCTCCCTAGTCGGCTACATAAACAGCACCCGACCAGACCCATGGCGACTACTCTAGTCAGCCACATAAACAGCACCCGACCAACATGTCTTCTTTTCCTTCCACCCAATTTCAGACCCCATCTTCTATCTACCCCACTGATCCTATTGGAAAGACCCCAAAGGTCCAATCTTTATCCGCTGCTATCTCATGGAACTCGGACTACACCCTTTCCATGGCGGATCCACGTCTAACCAGCAACACCACCCATGGCAACACCAACCTAGTCTCCCTTCACGTTCCTGATTTACATCCCTCCCCGACGGTCTGACTCGGCCACCCAAGGCAACTCCGTCCAGCCAGCCGCACCGCTGGGAGCACTCCTTACTTCCAGCACGTCAACCCAACTCACAAGGATGGAAGATGGTGTTGTTGTTGCTGCAAATACAGCAAGACGTCCTCCTGGTTTTCTTCTTCCCTTGTTGATTTCTCATTTGATTCTTATGTTTATCATGTTTATGATTTATGCAACATGTGTATGCATGCAATAAAAGAAAAAGAAAGGAAAAGAAATTACCCGAGCGAAGGAGGAAAAACCAGCGTCTGTCCAAGGAGGAAAAAGATGTAGGTGACGCCCTCCCCTTCTCCTTTTATAAAAAATAAGATGATGGCTAGGGTATGTGGATGCACCCTTTCACCGTAATTCCTTTAACCGGGTAATTGGGTAATCAGCACGGCTCACTTAACCATTTCACTTGACCTCTTAAATGGGTACATGTTTTGGTTCACTTAAATGGTTAAATGGATAAGTAATGTGGTCGACTCGACCGATTCAACTAGAATCGTTCGGTTAGAAATTACTTTTCAATTAACCGGGTAATTCATACTTAACTAGCTAACGAATTTTTTTCCCACGCTCGATCCCACCGTGTCGAACGTTATTTTTTTTATTATTGTTATTCATATATATATATATATATATATATATATATATATTCCGGGTCTTTACAATATTTTTATTACTTATGGCCATGTAGATTTTGTCTAATAATTAATTATTTTAGTAACTTTAACCCATAACCCATTAAAATAAATATTTTTAAAGATTTATTACGAGTTCGCATTATTTTCAACTTTAGTCGGTATCGAGTTAACTAATATTTACAGATTTGCCACCGTTAGCTTCTTCTTTTTCTTCTTCTTCCTGTCCGCTCTTCTCTTTTTCCAGCTTTCTCCTTGGCACAACTCAGATCACACCCTTCTTCTTCTTCCCTATGCAACCTAATTGAACAACCATCTAAACATCCTAATCAAACATCAACAACAAATTAAAACAGCCAAAGATGAAGCCTAACGTCCACGTTTTACAGCAGCTATCCAAGGCAACCTTCCAGCACCCAAAAACCAGTCTTGGCGTCTTCTTGTTCAATGCAAAACCAGATCACTTCCTTCCCTAACTGCTTCCCTTCCCTAGCAATCCAATTGGAAGCCTAAAGCTTGTTCCTTTCAGCAACTATCCACGTCCCACTCTGTTCTGCACCAAGGCGCGACTCCTAGCCAGCAGCACCACCGGGACTGCAAATTGAACTCCTTCCGGCAAGCAGCACCACCGGAAATTCTTGCCTTCTCCCTGCACGACAATCCCACGTCAAGGCCAAGCGCTGTGAGCATGCATTGCATGAATCTTGGCCGACGGACTGGTATGGACGCCTGAAAACACCCACAGCGTTGTCCACCCTCCAAACCCCATCCTAGACTCCTAAGGCGCTAGAGACTGCAATTCCCTTATCCTAACCCAACTGATTATATAGCATAGCACGTTGACGAAGCAACAGCGCAACAAAATGATCACTAATTTGTGAAACAGTAGCAAGTTTACATGACGCCCATGAATGGAGGAAGTAGCAGAACTTTGCATGATGATCATGAATTGATGAAGCAACAGAATTTAGCATGGCGATTATGAAATGCATGAAAACTAAGATTGGGGAGATAAGAAGGTTACCCAAGCAAGGAAGATGCCGGCTCCGGTAAGGCAGAGGAGAAGAAGATGAGAGCGTAATGATGCCCCCCTCACAATTTATAAAATGAAAAATGACGTCCCATCACCAAAAATGGCTAGGGTATGTGAAAACACACCAACACCCGTATTTTATTCCTTTAACCAGGTAACCGGGTAAAGAATAAAATATTTAACCAGGTGGACTTAATCGGGTAGATAATATAATATAATTAATATTAATTCTCTAACGTTCGATCCTTCCCTGCCCGAGTCGAATATATTAAATTTTTTTCCGCGGTCTTTACATGCACCATATGAGGCGCTTGTTACATTGTAGGTGAAGATAGACAGGTCACTTCGATTGTGCGTCAACTACTGGGAATTGAATAAGGTAACCATCAAGATCAAGTACCTAGTTTCTTTGATAGCTGATTTATTTGACAAACTTAGTCGAGCGAGGGTGTTCACTAAGTTGGACCTGAGGTAGGGATATTAGCATGTCCGAATTGTGCTAGAGGATGTCCCAAAGACAACTATGGGCACAAGGTATGGCTCATTTTAATTCCTTATGATGCTGTTTGATTTGACGTACACACCAACTACTTTCTGCAATTTGATGAATGATGTTTTCCATGACTTCATTTCCAAGTTTCTAGTTGTGTATATAGATGGCATAGTTGTGTACAGTGAGTCCATGGAGGATTGCATGTGTCACCTGAGAGAGGTTCTGAATCGGCTAAGGGAGCACAAGCTATTTGGATTCCTAGGCCACCAAATTGGCCAAGGAGCGGTGCGAATGGAGGAATACAAGGTGAAGGATATTGTTGAGTGGCCGGAGCCGACGAGGATGGCAAAATTGAGGAGCTTCCTAGGTTTAGCCAATTACTACCGGAAGTTCATACATGGTGTAACACCCCAAATCCAGTTTTCGCTCAAGAACCGAACCGGAATGTCACTGGTCCCATTTAGGTCGGCTAACCTTAACCCAACACTACGGATCTGCTCTCAGCGTCTCAAGATGGAAGAAGTTTAAAGCTATGCATGGATAGATGCACAAAAATAAACCTAACATGCAACAACATGAATGACATGACAATCAGTTCATATTAAATATCATAACGATCAAAATCGATAAAAAAATGATAAAGTTGATAAATATATACATATGCTATTATATCACGTATGGATATTCACACCAAATTCTAATCTGCTACATAACTCATTCTGAATCATTGATCTCGACCAATCCATGCTTTTTAATTACTTTTTACATTAAATCTGGGTCTTACTTGCTGTACTTATTCAATATCTAAATATATTTGTTAAAACACATGAATTCAATTATTACATCGCATCCTTCCCAATATAATAACAACATAACACAATATTCTATCGTTAGACATGTGTGCAAGAGACCTCACTGCTCCTCCGTCATGACTGGCTCATCCTACTCCTGATCATCACCTACATATATTATATAAGCATGTCAGTAACAAGTGTTACTAGTCCAAAAATATAACTAATATAAAATTGGCTATGAGAGCAAACTCTCATATGAAAGAAAACATCGTATGAAATCTCTGAGGGCATCTACTGATATGAAATCATCTTTCTCACTTCACTTTCTCATTCACTTTCTTCACACCCACTTATGTAACATGGTTGTCACATGCACGCTCGTGTGGCTGTCGAAAAAAAATGCGAAAACTATATATATATATGTATGTAGGTCTAGGTAGGGATTTATAAAATAGGCTCGAAGACAACTTGTGGTGGATCTTGTTTTTAAAAGCGTACCCAAGGGACCTCATCTTGGAGGATCATTAATCTGGAAGATCGATCGATTAAATGACCCGGGCTAAGTGGGATCCAATAAAATGCTACATAACTCATCCTACTACTAATAAAACAAAACACAATAGAGGAGAGCGTAAAACAAGAATCGAATCCTAAATGGACCTGGTAGAAGCTCCGAATGTGTCTTAGTGCCTAAACGGTGAGCTCCTAGTCCGTACCTAATCTTCAATCATGTGGTGGCAGCGAATGGTTGTGGCCAGCATGAGTAAGGATCATGAGGGAAGAGGCAAGGATGAAAAAGAAGAAGGAAGGTGAGTGAGAAGGATGATGGTGACTGAATGACAAAAGTGTGAAATATATAGATGTAAGGGTGGGAAAACTAATGGTCAGGTGAGAACAACGAATGGTTGTTTAGAAAAATGAATGGTCGTCTAAGAAAAATGAATGGTTATCTAAGAAAAATAAATGGTCGTCTTATAATTAAAACATAACTCGACTAAAAATAATGGTCGAACCGACCGGTTCAGATTATAAAACCCTGATTCGAATCATGGGTTTTACATGCTTCCCTCCTTACAAAAATTTCGTCCTTGAAATTTTAAATTAAGAAGACTTAACTTTCGATATCCTGGTTGACCACATCTGAATCATGCGCTACACCAGCCCTGCATATTTCACCGTGATGGCATCCATAGTTTTGAATGTTGTGTGTCTGTTGTCTCTGTTCATAGTGTCGATAGGGTCTTATGTTGTGGCGACTTACTGCGCCTGGCTCATTGGGATCTCCTGGCAGCATTGCGGCTCCAGATCGGCTAGGCACCACGCACATGATTACTCCAACCCACTGATCCAATCCTGAAAATACTGTCATACTACTTGTTCGTGAGAAATCTGTAAATCAAAGACAACAAGGACAGAAATATATATATTTGCCAGCTGGACTTTGAGAAATCTTTGAACACACATCACCTACAAAAATATCATCCAACTAAATCGACCAAGAGTTTGCTCAGACACCAAATTGTAACACCCCAAATCTGATTTTTGCTTGAGAACCGAACCGGAATGTCACTGGTCCCAGGTTAGGTCGGCTAACCCGAACCTAACCATGCGGATCTACTGTCGGCGTCTCGATATGGAAGAAGTTTATCACTATGCATGGATAGATGCACAAAAATAAACCTAACATGCAACAACATCAATGACATGAAAACTAGTTCATACTAAAAATAATAACGATAAAAATTGATAAAAAAATGATAAAGTTGATAAATATATACATATGCTATCATATCACGTATGGATATTCACACCAAATTCTAATTTGCTACATAATTCATTTTGAATCTTGGATCTCGATCCATCCGTGCTTTTTAATTACTTTTTACATTAAATTTTGGGTCTTACTTGCTGTACTTATTCAATATCTAAATATATTTATTAAAACACATGAATTCAATTATTACATCACATCCTTCCCAATATAATGATAACATAACACAATATTCTATCATTAGACATGTGTACAAGAGACCTCACTGCTCCTCCATCCTGGCTGGCTCATCCTACTCCTGATCATCGCCTACTTATATTATAAAAACATGTGAGTAACATGTGTTACTGGTCCAAAAATATAACTAATATAAAACTGGCTATGAGAGCACACTCTTACATGAAAGAAAACATCGCATGAAATCTCTGAGGGCATCTACTGAACTAAAATCATCTTTCTCACTTCACTTTCTCATTCACTTTCTCATTCACATTCTTCCATACTCCACTTGCGTAGGCTGTCAAAAATCACTACCATACCCACTTGTGTAGGCTGTCGAAAAATTGTGAAAGGTATATATATATAGGTCTTGGTAGGGATTTATATAATAGGCCCAAAGGCAACTTGTGATGGATCTTGTTTTCGAAAACGTACTCGAGGGATCTCATCCTCGAGGGTTATAAATCTGGAAGATAGATTAATTAAATAACCCGGGTTAAGTGGGATCAAATAAAACAGCACTCAACTCATCCTACAATAAATATAAATCACGATAAAATAGAGCAATAAATTAAGGCGAGTCCTAAACAAACCTGGTAGAAGCTCCGAACTTGTCTTAGCGCCAAAATGGTCAGCTTCTACTCCATAACTAATCTTCAATCATGTGGTGATAGCGAATGGTTGTTGCTGGCTTGAGTAAGGATCATCAGGGAAAGGAGAAGGAATAAAAAGAAGAAGGAAGTTGAGTCACAAAGATGATGGTGACTGAATGATAGAAGTGTGAAATATATAGATGTCAGGATGAGAAAACTAATGGTCAGGTGAGAAAAACAAATGGTTGTTTAGAAAAACAAATGGTCGTTTAGAAAAATGAATGGTCGTCAAAGAAAAATGAATGGTTATCTAAGAAAAATTAATGGACATCCCATCATTAAAACATAACTTGACTGAAAATAATGGTCGAATCGACTGGATCAATTTTTAAAACCGTAATTCGAATCACGGGTTTTACACATGGGTACATCCATGTAGTGTCGCCACTGACTGACTTGTTGAGGAGGGACAAGTCATGGGTGTGGTCGGAGCCATGCCAAGCCTCTTTCAAGGAGTTGATGGCCGCAGTATCATCAGAGCCAATTCTGAAATTGCCGAATTTTGGACAACTGTTTGAAGTCGTGACAGACACTTCAAATAAGGCCGTGGGAGGTCTACTATAGCAAGGAAGGCATCCAATAGCTTTCGAGAGTTGGAAGCTGAAGGAGGCTGAGATGAGGTGTTCAGCTCATGTGAAGGACATGCTGGCTGTGGTGCATTGTCTCAGACTATGGCAAGTTTACTTGTTGGTATCCAAGTTCATTGTCATCATGGACAATATAGCTAACACCTTCTTCAAGACCCAGAAGAAGTTGTCCGCAAGATAGGCAAGGTGGCAGGAGTTTTTGGCAGAATACGACTTCGAGTGGCTACACCAACTGGGAAAATCAAACCATGTGGCTGATCCACTTAGTCGGTAGAATATGGAGGTGATTACTGCTATGTTAGAGATAGAAATAGAGCTACTGGGGTAGGTCAGAGAGTTGGCTAGGTCGGAGCCTGAGTACAGGAAGCTGGTTGACAAAATCAGCATGGGGCTGATTCTCAAGTATTGGTTAGATGATAGAGTAATCTATGCTAGTGGTGATTGTCTATACATCCCAACTGGTAAACTACGATGAAAGCTTATGGAGGAGTCCTATGATACCCAATGGGCTAGACATCCAGGTACAGACCAGATGTATGCACTCATGTCGCGAGTGTATTATTGACCAAAGATAGAGGGCAATGTTGAACCTTTCATGGGGTCCTGCTTGGTGTGTCAACAGGACAAGGTGGAGAGAAGGCTAGAGGCTGGTTTGCTACAGCCACTACCTACACCAACGAGGCCGTGGAGTTTGGTCTCACTAGACTTTGTATCTAGGTTCCCCAAGGTGAGGGGACTGTCATCAGTGTTGGTCGTAGTTGATCGTTGCTCAGTTGCGACTGCTGCTGAATTGTTATTCAGGAACATGGTAAAGCACTTTGGATTGCCGATGGACATTGTGAGCGATCAAGATGCTAGATTCACGGGAAAATTATGGATGTGTTTGTTTGGTTTGCTAGGGAGCAAGCTAAACTTGCCTATAGCTGTAAAACCCCAATTTTTCTCCTTATTATATTTTCGAGGACGAAAATTCTCAAGCTAGGGAGATTGTAAAACCCTCAAAAAAATAATTAGGTTATTTTGTTTAGGGTTTTGTTAATCTTCGAACGAACCATAAATACTATTTAATTAAATTAATTCTTGACAAATTAATATTATAAATTATCAATTTTGTCCTTTACCATATCAGTATAATGATATTTATAATATTTTTAGAATTTAACATTCATTCGTATTAACTTAATAATTACCTTTTTTTTACTAAACGTTATCACACAAATGACTTTTTGAATTCCACACATATTAATAAACTTTAATATAGTGACTTCTTCAATTCCACACATAATCTTCTATATAAAGGAGAGTTTTGTTGATGTTAAATGAAACATCCTCTGGATAGTTTGTGAGCACATTTGACACACAAAATGGAAGACTTTAGGATCGTGTGTCATAGTTGTGGGTTCCTCATCACAGTACGAGGTCCGTATAATTACTTGAAATGTTATATTGTTCGATTTGGGAGTTTTGGTCGGCCTGAGTCCACATTCGATCACTATGCGCCAAGCGCGATCGGGGTCAAAGAATTGGCTCAGTCGGACACAGGGAAGCACCCTTAAAATAATTACTATGTGGGAGTCTTGGTCGACTTGAGGTTATATTCAACCACCATGCACTGAGCACAATCGGGGTCAATGAATTGACTCAATCTAACATAGGGCAGCACCCCCTGAAAGATTAAATACATGTCCCCATGCCAAAAGGGCTGACAGAGCGCAATGGTGCAAAACGGCTCATAATCACTAAAAGACGTAATTCAGATGTTGTGGAATATATTAATTTTTTCTTGTAATTATACGACTTGGTGTTTTTATCACTAATACAGAATTGTCTCCGCAGGTATGAGCATGGAAGGATGGGTAGAGTTGGGACAGCTGGGGGACTCTATTATTGGACTATTCTTTTCTCGAGATTGTTTGCATTGCAGTGGGATTTTAGTTCAGTTCATGAGATTTAGATTATTCTGAGAATTTATTATATTAACTTTTATGTCAAGAGTTTATTTACAATCTTGAAAATTAATAGAAAATTAATTTATGAGACACTTAGTTTCATATAGTATCACTTGGCTTGTGGCTCGAAATGGTCGGGACATTACAACAGCCAACCATCCCCAGTATGACAGGCAAACTTGAGGATGAATGCATTGCTCTAAGGGGTACTTGAGATTTCGTCACAGCCAGCCAGAGGAATTGGTTGGAGCTTCTTGATGAGGCATAGTTCTTCTATAAGCTGCACCATTGTTTAGCTATGGGGCTTAGTCTTTTTGAAGTTGCCACGGGCTACCAACCTCTTACACAACTGAAGGTTGCTCTATAGGGAGGTGGAGCTAAATGCCTAGCTACATACAAGTTTGCCAGAGATTGGCAAGGGCTGTACGAATATCCAGTGGATTCAATAGCCAAGGCAACACGCCGAGTGAAGAGATATGCCGACCTGAGGTGGAGGCCACTGTCATTCAACGTTGGCGAAAAAGTTATGCTGAAGCTCACGCCATAGATTTGGAAGAAAATCAGACTTACCGAGGTGCACCAAGCATCGGTATAAAGGTATGACGGTCCTTTTGAGGTGGAGAAGGTAATCGGGAGTGTGGCTTACAAGTTAAAGCTTCCCGAGAGGTACAAGCTTCACCCAACTTTCCATGTTAGCTTTCTCAACCCTTTCCATGAGGATCTGGTGAATCCAAGGAGAGCTCGTCTTAAGAGATCTCCACCTACCATCTAGCAGCAATTTGAGAAGAAGGTGGAGAAGATTTTGGCGCATAGTCAAGGTGATTCAAAGGTGGGGACGGAGTATCTTATCAAGTGGAAGGGGGAGCCGTGGAGCGGGGCTACCTGGGAGCAAGAGAGGGACTTGTGGCAATTTGAGAGGAGGATCAAGAAATACTAGGAAGGACTTAACCCTCCAATGAGGATATCTATAATGACCCGGCCCAAAGTGCAACGTAATGGGCCTAAGTCATTGCTTTAAAATGGTTAACCCAAGTTAAAGATCTATAGTCCATTCCCACTTATAAACAGGATCTTATCCCAGTAGGTATTAGATGTGGGACTAAGTTGAGGGATCTCACAATCCACCCACCTTAGGAAATTTCGTCCCCGAAATTCCTACATTTGGCCCGTTGGTAACCCTAGCCCATGACCTTCTTTTGCCTGTGACCAGCAGCCTAGCCAACGTCTCTAGTCCAGTAGTCTAGCCCACCATCTAACACGTAATCAGGTTGCTCTGATAGCACCTGTACCGACTTGGCCTAAAGTGCAACGTAATGGGCCTAAGTCATTTCTTTAAAATGGTTAACCCAAGGTAAAGATCTATAGTCCATTCCTACTTATAAATATGATCTTATCCTAACAGGTATTAGATGTGGGACTAAGTTGAGAGATCTCAGAGAACTTAACTGGCGAACTCGAACATGGGCAGATGGACTTGTATCTGCACACACAACACCCTACTAACGATATCACAGCCAACTGCTAGTGCTGATAGAGCTACTGGTACCAATAATTTGATTGACCAATCACCACACAGGGATATACACCAATGACTGCCAATACGCAGCCGCACCAAGGTTCCTATAGGTCCAACGCTCAACTGATTACCCACTCGGCTCACAAGAACTCGGAATCCAGTAGATCTTGCACTCGGCACCACACTTACAGAGCTATGGTGTTAACGCTATACAGATTACAGGGTACCAACCCCAACCTTAATTCCACTTAATAAAACAAAGGATACAAGTAAGGAATCTACCTTGACTACTTGGTTGCTGTGGACATGCAAAATCCCACACCCTGCCTTCTTTCCTGATAGGAAGCCTGCCTCCTTTCCCAATAGGGAGGCTATGAGAACACTGATTACCCACACTCACAACAGTCCTCACAATCACAACTCCAAGTCGTTCCCCCTTGGATTGACTTGTTTACATGTAATTCCCTCAGCTAGAAAAACAGATAGGTTGTGGAATGCAGATTGTGTACCTTGATCCTCGTAGACGTCGACTACTCTGGCAGCCCTCGTGAAGTTTCAATCCTCCCACTAAAGAACTGGCCGTGGCAACTGCACATGTCTCCTTGTATGATCTTAGTCCTCTCTTCTCCACTAAGAGAGCTAGACAATTTTCTCCGTTCCTTTCTACACAAGAGGACGTCCCCCTTATGTAGACATCTTTGCATTTATCTATATCTCTAAGAATTCTTCATCTTTATCTCAATAACAAACTTCATATCTTCATGAAGTCATGCTTATCTCCAAGAAGATCTCGCTTATCCCTTAAAGTTAGTTGCAACCAACTCCCCATCATTGGCTAAGGCTCAATCTTGATAACTATGAACACTGTCCTCATGCTTATTCGCAAATCCACTCAAATATATCCTTCAGTCCAAGCTGGCTGCATGGTTGAACCCTCCTGGCTCAACCCCAACCAGCCCTCAGCCATCGATCCACCTCTCAGCATGTTCCAGCCCATGCAGCACTCCAAATGCTGGAATGCCTGTATTTTGCTCAGTCACTTCCACGCTCGTGCCCACATATTGCCACTTTGCTTGTTCGCTCGCTGCTCACTTGCTCACTTGCTCAGCATGCCCGGTACTTGCTTGGTACTCCTGGTACTTGCTCAGTACACTCGGTGATCAACCTTGGTCCTCTGATACAAGCTGCTCCCTATGCACAGTCATGGTGTTCGGTCATCACCACCCATGTTCTCGGTGCTCTCGATCACTGCCAGGACTCACTCCTAGTAGTCATCTCCCTACCAGCTCGACCTTGCACGCTTCGTGGAACCCACCATGCTCGATGCCGATGTAGCGACATGCTCCGGTACTTGTTACTGATCACTTTACAGCTATGCTGCTCACCATCAGGTACCATCATCTGACAATCTCCATGCGCCATAGTTTGATCCATGCCTGCAACTATAACACGAATCAGCTTTGGTCACTTGTTTCCACCACATGGATAGTACCGACTATTTGTTAGAAACAACTGCCAAAACCCTAGCCCCGTCTCATCCCTCAGACTAGACTTGTAATAGTCTTCCCCCACTAATGAGACCCGATGTTATAAAGATTGTGAAAAAAATAATAATATTTGACTAGGTTGGGGAAGGTTTGAACGTTGGAGAATTATTATATTCTCTACCTAGTTAATCTACCCAATTAATTAATTTATTTTATTATTTACCCGGTTACCCGGCTAAATAAAATACGGTGTTGGGGTGTTTTCAAATACCCGAGCTGCCGTTTTCATTTCATTTTTATAAGGGCATCCTCCTCACCCTAGCCGCCTTCATTCGCATTTTCTTCTCCTCTTCCTTACTGGTGCCGCTTCTTCCTCCTTGCTTGGGTATCCTTCCAATCTCCCTCTTCTTAATTTTCTTGCATGCATATTCTTTTTAATTGATAATAAGCTTGATAAACATCAGAAATAAGGTCTGAATCAACAATAAACAACTAAAAATTAAACTTGAAACTGAAATTCACCATGGCTGACGAGTGTAAGAATTTGGGCAAGGATGGGCGACTGTAAACAAGTTGCAAAGCATTCCCTCACGCCCCAATGACCTCTGTGGTTGCTGGGTCGAAGGGATGGATTGCCGTGTCCCTGTTTCTAAGTGGTGGCAGAATTACACCTGGTTATGGGCGGAGTTGTAGGGGACAACGCTATGGGAATTCCAGACATCTATACCAGTTCGTCGGCAAGGGCTCACGCCGTGCATGCTTACAGCGCTTGGCCTTGATGTTGGGTTGTCGTGCAGGGAGAAGGGGAGCATTCCCCGCGGTGCTGCTGGCCGGACGGAGTTCACCTTGCAGTCCCAGTGGTGCTGCTGGCCAGGAGTCGCGTGCCTTGGTGCAGAACTGTGTCGCCTTGGATATCTGCTGTAAAGCATGGACTTTAGGCTTCCAATTGGATTGCTAGGGAAGGTTGCAGTTAATGGAGTCATGATATGGTTTCGGGTCGAAGAAGAAGACGTTATAGACTGGTTTTTGGGTGCCAAGAAGAAGGTAGGAGAAGAATGAATGTTGGGGAAGAAGAAGATGGTAATTTTGTAAATATGGGTTGACTCGATACCGACTCGAGTTACGAAATAATACTAACTCATAATAAACCTTTAAAAAATAATCATTGTAATGGGTTATGGATAAAGTTACTAAACTAATTAATTATTGTACGAAAACACGATGAATAATGAAAAATACACTAATGATAAACGGTAAATAATTAATCGGCGTACTACAAGCGATTAAATTAAATTGGAGGATTAAAAGTAATGAATAAAATAAAGATTTTACCATTACCATATTAAATTTAATATTAAGTAAATAAATTGATCATTTAAATAACAAGTCAGTAAGGTAGAAAATGGGTTATTAAACTATAATGGTGTAAAAATCACAAACATCGAACCTAAGTAGCATAATGAAAATAAAGAAAGTTCAAAAATTTATTGAGTTGAATAATTTAAAATAATTGTATTAGTAATATCTTGAAATTAGGATAATACAAATTAATTTAATTAATTTAATTGAAGGACTTAATTAATTAAATTACTATTAATAATGATAGCGATAAAAATTATAACCGTAAACTAAATCATCTAGATCTTGGTTAAGTAATTATCATCGCAAAGGAAAATTAAATACTTATTTATAATTTAATAATTTTTTTATCATTTGTTAAGTGTTAATTATGATTAGATAATCAATTTAAAAGATAAAGTAGGACTTAAATGATTATGCCACATGAATAATTAATTATCTCACTAGATTGTTGAGAATTTAAT
The DNA here is from genome assembly GCA_033002965.1 of Piper betle. Taxonomy (NCBI): domain Eukaryota; kingdom Viridiplantae; phylum Streptophyta; class Magnoliopsida; order Piperales; family Piperaceae; genus Piper; species Piper betle. The sequence continues at coordinate 66,463 of JAURVB010013297.1, read as the reverse complement.
ATTTAATATTGTGTATAGTTGCATGCATTTCTACTGAATAAAATTATACTTATGTATAATTTTATGTTCTCATTGAAATTAGGATCATTGGTCACAGCTGCGAGTTCACTTACGAACTATCCAGGTCCGTATAATAATTTGAAATGTTATATTTTGCCTTCTTGGCAGCCCTGGTCGGCCTGAGCCCAGATTCGACCACCATGAGCTGCCACGCAATCGGGGTCAAGAAATTGACTCAATCCAACACGGAGCCACAGCTTTAAAATTACTATGTGGGAGTCTGGGTCAACTTGAGTATCTAACCAACCATGCGCCGGAATGCAACTGAAGTCGACCCAATTGGGCACAAGGCAACAGCCCCTAAATGATTGAACACCTACCCCCATGCCAAAAGGGGTGACAGAACGCAATGAGCGCAAGACAACTCATTATGCACTTGTGATACCGAGAGGGTGAGTTAATGGCAAAATCGGTAACTACAGGCCATGGGCCACGTAGCATGTGTGCACATGCATGGGATGGTAGGGTGGATGGGGAGCCACCCCTCCCAGCATATAACAAGGTCGGCATAGGCTCATAACAACTAAAAGGCTCTTGAAACGATAATACGGATTATATTGACTTGTTTCATTTAATTATGCGGCTTAGTGGTTTTATCACTAACGCGGAATTACCTCCTGCAGGTGAGAAGCTTTGGACTTAAGAATAGAAGTGTGGTTGGTGGTTCTTTTACCAACCTAGGTATGGTGAATCGATAATAAATTGGACTTCCTTTTTACCCTCTTGTGTTATAATTTGGCTATGCGAAACAGTCTGGGACTGTCGGACGTAGTCTTTGTGTGGGCAGCTATAACTGCACTCCAGTGCCAGTGCCTCACACACCCTGGCCGTAGCCTTTTTATGGGGCGGCTATCACTGCACTCCAGTGCGATGGAGGAATCGCTGTGCCTCACTCACCCCGGCCGTAGCCTTTTTATGGGGTGGCTATCACTACTCCAAAACAATGTCGATGCATTACAAAATTCATGCACATAACACGACCCAGTGTCGGACTGAGTCAATTCATTGACCCCGGTTGCACTCGGTGCATGGTAGTCGAATCTGGGCTCAGGCCGACCTAGGCTACCAACAAGGAAAATACGATGTTCTACCTATTATACGTACCTGATTTGTGATTACGTCTGACTGTGATCCGCTTACCCTAATCTGAATGAGGGCATAAAATTATACATTAGTATAATTTTATTTTGCATGAGCCTACATGCAACTATATGACTGATGTACTATCGATTTTGAAGATATAAAATATATCATGCTGGACTTCATTAATTATTTAATTTCCAGTAAGTTCAATGATAATTTATTATCAATGTGATATCATCTATTACGTCCTTTTCTTTTCACATTTCCAATTAACTATCCCAAATAAAACCTTTATTTACTAGTTAATAACTTAATTATTAACCATACTCAATACTTAATTACTAATGTTCTTTAACTGATTTGTATTATCCTAATTTAAGGATGTCATTAATACAGTTATTTGTAACTTATCTTTAAGTCGACCGTTTCGAGTCATCCCATATTTACAAAACTGCCCTTCTTCTTCCCCGACGTCCTTCTCTTTCCCATACCTTCTTCTTCTTCGCACCCAAAACCAGCATGTCTTCTTTTCCTTCCACCCAATTTCAGACCCCATCTTTTATCTACCCCACTGATCCGATTGGAAAACCCCAAAGATCCAATCTTTGTCCGCTGCTATCTCATGAAACTCGGACTACACCCCACATGGGGACCTTAATTTCACCATTCATGGTGGCCGACCAGCAGCCATGGCGACCATGTCCTGCCCCATCAAGGTGACGACCAGAACCACCCCAAGTGACGATCAATCTGCCCTTTCCATGGCGGATCCACGTCGGGCCAGCAACACCGTTGAGAGCACTCCCTACTTCCAGCACGTCAACCCAACTCACAAGGATGGAAGATGGTGTTGTTGCTGCTGCAAAAACAGCAGGACGTCCTCCTGGTTCTCTTCTTCCCTTGTTGATTTCTTATTTGATTCTTATGTTTATCATGTTTATGATTTATGCAACATGTATATGCATGCAACAAAAGAAAAAGAAAGGAAAAGAAATTACCTGAGCGAAGGTGGAAAACCAGCGTCTATCTAAGGAAGAAAAAGATGTAGATGACGCCATCCCCTTCTCCTTTTATAAAGAATAAATAATGGCTAGGGTTTGCGGAAGCACCCTTTCACCATAATTCCTTTAACCGGGTAATTGGGTAATTAGCACGGTTCACTTAACCTTTTCACTCAACCTCTTAAATGGGCACATGGTATGGTTCACTTAAATGGTTAAATGGATAATTAATGTGTTCGACTCGACCGATTCAACTAGAATCGTCCGATTAGAAATTACTTTTCAATTTAACCGGGTAATTCATACTTAACCAGCTAATGAAAAAAATTTTCCAGGTCTTTACAATTTTCATAATTAATTTAAATTGTAAAGTAGGATTTAAATGATTATATCACATGAATAATTTAATATTTAATATTGTTGAATTTTAATAGTGATATATATATTAGTCATTTAGTTGCATGTATTTATACTCGAATAAAATTATACTTACATATAATTTTATGTTCTCATGCAAATTAGGATCGTTGCTCACAGCCGTGGAGGCCGGCCCTGGCGACGTTGGTGGGTGACCAAATCCGGCCATCTGGGTGGCGATGGGTTCCAATCTGGCCAGGGAAGATCGATAGAGGGTCGAGGGTACTGATGCGACCACCCAATTGGGGCGGCAACGCTCGCTGGCGTTGGAATCAACGACGCCAATTCGTCGTTAGGCGTGGCGATGCCGGCATCGCGGAAGCCAGAAGGCGGCCAAGGTCAACCGGGGTGACACTGCGACGGCAGAGCGGGGCTGAGCGGTGACAATTGACGGCAGTCACAGGCGATCACCGGCGGCGGCTAGAGGGCGGCTAGAATCAGAAGCAGAGGATGGCGTCGGGGAAGAAGAAGAAGATGGTAAACTTGTAATTAAGGGTTGACTCGACACTGACTCGAGTTAATAATAATACCAACTCGTAAATAACACCTGACTCGACACCGGCTCAAGTAATAAATAATGTTAACTTCTAATAAATCTTTAAAACATAATTATTCTAATGGGTTATGGGTTAAAGTTGTTAAACTAATTAATTATTGTACAAAATCGTCATAAGTAATAAAAATACGGTAATGATAAATAGTCAATAATTAATCGGTGTATTATAAACAATAAATTTAATTCATATGATAATAAGTAATTAATAAAATAAATATTTTACCTTTACCATATTAAATTTAATATTATGTAAATAAAGTGATTGTTTTAATAACGAGTCACTAAGGTAGAAAATGAGTTATTAAACTATAATCGGTTAAAAATCACAAGCATTAAACCTAAATAGCATAATGAAAATAAATAAAGTTGGAAACTTTATTTAGTTGAATCATTTAAAATAATTGTATTAGTTATATATTTGAATTAGAATATTATAAATTATTTTAAATAATTTAATCTAACAACTTAATTAATTAAATTGGTATGAGTAATAATAACGATTAAAAATTATAAGAGTAAACTAAATCATCAAAATCGGGGTAAAGTAATTATCACCGCATAGGAAAAATAAATACTTGTTTATAAGTTAATAATTATTTTCTGATTTGTTAAGTGTTAATTTTCATTTATATAATTAATTTAAAATGTAAAGTTGGATTTAAATGATTATATCACATTAATAATTTAAAAGTGATATATATATTAGTTATTTAGTTGCATGCATTTCTACCCGAATAAAATTAGGCTTACATATAATTTTATGTTCTCGTTCAGATTAAGATCATTGGTCACAGCTGCGAGTTCACTTACAAACTATCCAGGTCTGTATAATTATTTCAAATGTTGTACTTTCCCTCGTTGGCAACCCTAGTCGGCTTGAGCCCAGCTTCAACCACAATGCGCAAGAACGCAATCGGTCAAAGAATTGACTCGTTCGACACGGGGCCGCACCTTTAAAATTACTATGTGGGTCCGTATAGTTATTTGAAATGATGTACTTTCCCTTGTTAGCAGCCCTGGTCGGCCTGAACCCATATTCGACCACCATGCGTTGGAATGCAATTGGGATCAAGGAATTGACTCAGTTTGACACAGGGCCGCACCTTTAAAATTACTATGTAGGTCAATATAATTATTTGAAATGTTGTATTTTCCCAAGCTGGTAACCTTTGTCGGCATTAATCTCAGAATGAACTGGGAGATAATGACTCATCTCAAAATGGCCTGGGAGACCACCTAATCTCAGAATGAATTGGGAGACGATTTCTAATATCAGAATGAAATGGGAGATAATGACTAATCTCAGAATGAACTGGGAGACGATTTCTAATCTCATAATGAATTGGGAGATAATGACTGATCTCAGAATGAACTGGGAGACGATTTCTAATCTTAGAAAGAACTGGCAGCAAATGACTAATCTCAGAATGAACTGGGAGATAATGACTAATCTCAGAATGAACTAGGAGACCAGCTAAATCTCAGAATAAACTGGAGAAAATTTCTAATCTCAGAACGACCTGAGAGACAATTACTAATCTCAGAATGACCAGAGAGACTTTTACAAATCTTACAATGATGAGAGACAATTACTAATCTCAGAATGACCCGAGAGATAATTACTAAAAGACTAGTCAAATAATAAAAAAGACGGGTGAAATGATAATAGGGATTTTATTGACTTGTTTCACTTAATTATGCGCCTTAGTGGTTTTATCACTGACACGGAATTGCCTCCTAATGTGAGCAGCTTTGGACTAAAGAATAGAAGTGTGGTTGGTGGTTCATTTACCAACCTAGGTATGGTGAATCGATAATAAAGTTGGACTTCCTTATTATTGTCTTGTGCAATAAGTGTGGCTATGGGAAACTGTCCGAGACTATGGGACGCTTATTTTATATATTGTCATATGCATCCGAATTTATTTTTACGATCTATGAATTTTAGACTTAATTGCAGTATTAAAATTCATGTTCTAGAATTATTATGTTCTTGCATGTTATCTTTATATTATTACATATTTTAGGTAACACCCGGTCCGGTTCGGGCAGTCCAATATAAGTACCACCCGGTCTGGTTTAAGCGGGTCGTTACAGGTGGTATCAAAGTTTGGTTTCCCACTAGCTCATTTTATGACTCAAGTACCTTGTTGAAAAGTCCAATAATTATCTTTTCCGACTATGTTGTGTTTTGAATTAATATGTTCATTCACTAATAAACCTAATTCCTAACTGAAAGAGAACATATTAATGAAGCATGACGTGAAAAATTTTCGACGTTTCAAATGGAAGGCACTCGTAGACAGACCAATAGAGAATGTATTGGCCCAAATCCAGACTACCATACAGGGACTGGCACAAGCTTCAAAAATACAAATTATGTGCTTCAAAATATCTTTCAGCGGTTACCGGGAGTGGTAGTAGGGAATGGAGCCTAAAGCTCAACAGTGGGTCTCAAGATCACCTCAGATGGTGGTCAAGGAAGTGTCCAAGGGTGGGTAGGGTTAACTAGTCCGAGCGAGCAAGGGAGCATCCAAACCCAGTGCCACCGGTAGTCTGACAATTGATGCCGCCAGCTGTTGATGATAGTGACCATTACACTATGGAAAAGTTCAGGAAAAATGGAGCTGAACTATATGTCAGCGAGATCGATCAAATGAAGGTGGAGACCTGGATAGACAATACTGAAAAAGTGTTTAGGGCTCTGTCGGTGCCCCACCGCCATCAAGTGCGGTTGGCAACATGTATGCTTCAAGAGGAAGCATCTTACTGGTGGAAATCCATGAAAAAAATCCACATTCCATCGATGTGAGATTTGTTCCATCACGTGGATGCAATTTGTGGCAGCTTTCAATGGACGTTATTTTTCAGAGCCCATTGTCCAGAAGAAAGCAGTAGAGTTCGCAGTTGTCCACGATTCCTATGGTAGCGGACTTTCCCGATATATTCTCAAATGAACTTCCACGGTTACCTCCTAAGCGAGCAATGGAGTTTGCCATTGACTTAGAACCTGGAATAAAACAAATTTCTAAAGTCCCATACCGCATGGCTCTAGCAGAACTCCAGGAGTTAATGTAATGACCCGCCCGAACCGGAGTGGGTCTTACTTAAAAATATAGTTAGTCTAAATGTAACCTTCCAGAACATGAATTTAAATACAGCAAATAGTCTTGCAACATATAATATAAATCATAACAATAAATCATGTTCTCTAAAATTTAAACTAACCGTCCCACAGTCTCAGACCGTTTCTCGTAGCCACATTTATTACACAAGAGAATAATAAGGAAGTCCAACTTTATTATCGATTCACCATACGTGGGTTGGTAAAAGAACCACCAACCACACTTGTACTCTTAAGTCCCAAAGCTGCTCACCTGCAGAGGCAATTCCGCGTTAGTGATAAAACCACTAAGCTGCATAATTAAATGAAACAAGTCAATATAATCCCTATTATCATTTCACTCGTTTTTATTGTTATTATTACACAAGTACAAAGTAATTATCCCTCAGGTCATTATGAGATTAGTAACTTGTCTCTCAGCTCATTCTGACATTAGAAAATGTCTCCTAGCTCATTCTGAGATTAGGTGGTCTCCCAATTCATTTTGAGATTAGTCATGGTCTCCCAGTTCATTCTGAGATTAGAAATCGTCACCCAGGTCATTCTGAGATTGGGTGGTCTTCCAATTCATTTTGAGATTAGTATGGTCTCCTAGTTCATTCTGAGATTAGAAAACTATCTCCCAGCTCATTCTGAGATTATGTGGTCCCCCAATTCATGTTGAGGTTAGTCAGGGTCTTCCAGTTCATTCTGAGATTAAAAAATTGTCTCCCAGCTCATTATGAGATTAGGTGGTCCCCCAATTCATTTTGAGGTTAGTCATGGTCACCCAGTTCATTCTGAGATTAGAAAATTCTCTCCCAGCTCATTCTGAGATTAAGAAACGTCTCCCAGCTCATCCAGAGATTAGGTGGTTTCCCAATTCATCTTTAGATTAGTCATGAACCCCCAATTCATATTTAGTTTAAAATCGTCTCCCAGCTCATTATAAGATCATTGCCAACAAAGGCTACCAATTTGGGAAAATAAAACATTTCATATTGCTATGCCAGTTTGGGAAAATATAACATTTCAAATAATTATACAGACAATATAACATTTCAAATAATTATAAGCACACACATAGTGACACAAATAGTAATTTTAAAGGTGCGGCCCCATGTCGGACTGAGTCAAATCCTTAACCCCGATTGCATTACAGCGCATGGTGGTTGAATTTGGGCTCAGGCCGACTAGGGCTGCCAACAAGGGAAAGTACAGCATTTCAAATGATTACACGGACCTGGATATTTTGAACTTGCAGCTTCAAACAATGATCCTAATCTGAATGAGAATATAAAATTATACATAAGTATAAACTTATTCTAGTAAGAATGCATGCAACTAAATATAAAATATACATATCATTTCCAAAAATTGTAAATATTAAATTATCAACAAATCTAGTGGGATAATTAATTATTCCTGTAACATAATCATTTAAGTCCTACTTCACATTTTAAATTTATTATCTAAATCATAATTAATACATAACAATGGATAAAATAATTATTACTAATCAACAAGTATTTAATTTCCTTCGCAATGATAATTACATAACCCCGATCTTGATGATTTAGTTTACAGTTATAATTTTTAGTCGCTACTATTATTTGTAGCAATTTAATTAATTAAGTTGATCGACTAAATTATTTAAAATAATTTGTATTATTCAAAAATATTATTAATACAATTATTTTAAATTATTCGGCACAATAAAGTTTCGAACTTTATTTATTTTCATTATTTTCATTAGGTTCGGCACAAGTGATTGCTACCCGACTATAGTTTAATAACCTATTTTCTACATTACTTATTTGTTATTAAAATAATCACTTTATTTACCTAATTTTAAATTTAATAAGGTAAAGGTAAAATCTTTATTTTATTAATCACTTAAAAATGTCTGATTTAATTTAATCGTTTTTATTACGCCGATTAATTATTGACCGTTTAACATTACCGTATTTTTATTACTTATGTCCATGTGGACTTCGTCCAATAATTAATTAGTTTAGTAACTTTAACCCATAACCCATTAAAATAATTATTCTTAAAGATTTATTACGAGTTCGAATTATTTTTAACTCGAGTCGGTATCGAGTCAGTGTTATTTACAAGTTGGTATTATTATTTAACTCGAGTTGTATCGAGTCAAGTATTATTTACAAGTTTGCCACCCAAGGTAATTATTTTCCTTCTTCTTCTTCTCCGGCATGCTCTATTCCCAACTCCAGGCGCCCGCCGCCGACCACCTCCGGCCGCCGTCCATCGTCGCAGTCCAGCCCTGCCATGCCCTTCCGGTGTCACCCCGACCAACTCCGGCCATCTTCCAGCCGCGGTGACACCCACATCGCCTTCCTAGAGGTGCGCTCGCGTCGGCGATTCCACCACCAGCGAGCGTCGCCGCCTCAATTGGGTGGTCGCCTCGACACCCTCGACCACCTATCTACCCTCCCCGGCCATATTGGAACCTGTTGCCCCCCAGGACGGCCGGATTTCTTCCCCTACAACCGTCGCCCCTGTTTTTGCCGGCACTGCTGTTTTTGGCCATTTACCACCCCAGGCCGACATCCATACACATGAGATCAACCCTACACTGATCGACGAAGAGAATAGGATCATCTTCCGACGTCGGAAAGACCCTGCCTGTGCTTCCCCATCTCGCCGAAACAGGGGACTCGTCGGCCGAATTATAGTTTAATTTTTGTTTAGTTTATTTCTTGTTGATTTTTTTAAACTTTAATCCTTACGATTATAAAGCTTATTATCAAATTTAAATAGGCATGCAAGAAAATTAAGAAGAGGGAGATAGGAAGAATACCTAAGTAAGGAAGAAGATACGCCGGTAAGGAAGAGGAGAAGAGAATTCGAATGTAGGCTAGGGTGGAGGACGTCCTTTATAAAATGAAATGGCGGCTAGGGTTTGTGGAAACACACCAACACCGGTATTTTATTCCTTTAACCGGGTAACCGGGTAAGGAATAAAATATTTAACTGGGTAGACTGAACCGGGTAGAGAATATAATATAATTAATATTAATTCTCTAACGTTTGATCCTTCCCTACTAGGGTCAAATATATTATTTTTTTTTCCCACGGTTTTTACAATCTCCCCAACTTGGAAATATTTCATCCCGAAATATCATCACAGGCAATAGAACAATTATGATTAATTTTATTTATTTCTTCGGGATCAGTTCATGCCGCTACAATTATACAACTCCTATGCCACAAACAGGCTAGGGTATTTCCTTGTCATTTCTTGTTCAGTCTCCCATGTAGCTTCTTCTGACTGCTGATTCTTCCACAATACTTTTACCAAAGGAATTTCCTTCTTCCTGAGTGTCTTTATTTCTCTTGCCAGGATGCGGATCGACTTTTCCTCGTAGGTTAAATTTGATTGTAGCTCTAAGTCTTCAAAATTTGTGACGATATGATCCTCATCCCGTACATACTTCTTTAGCATTGACACATGGAAAACATTGTGTACTCCAGCTAGGCTTGGTGGCAATGCTAATCTATATGCACAATTCCCAACTCAATCCAGGACTGGAAACGGTCCTATGAATCTTGGCTTCAACTTACCTGATATTTTAAATCTGATCACCCCCTTCATAGGAGATGTCTTTAGGTACACAAACATCCCAACTTGGAAGTCTAGGTCCTTCCTTCGAGTATCAGCATAACTCTTTTGTCGATCATGAGCTGTCTTATGTCTTTGCTGAATGAGTTTCACCTTTTCAGTTGCGTCCCACACCATCTCCGGCCTGACTATAACTGGTTCGGTAGACTCCAACCAGCATGATGGAGATATATAGGGCCTACCATATAAGGCTTCAAATGGTGCTATCCCTATACTAGCTTGGTAAGAGCTATTGTAGGTAAATTTAGCCAAGGCTAAGTGTTTCTCCCAGTCACCCCCCAGTCAAGAATGCAAGCTCTTAACAAATCTTCCAAAGTTTTAATAGTCCTCTCACTCTGACCATCAGTTTGGGGATGATATGATGTACTCAAATTAATTTGAGTTCCCATGGCTTTTGAAAAGCTTCCCAGAAATGTGAGGTGAATAGGGGATCACGGTCGGAGACTATATCCTTTGGAATCCCATGCAATTTGACAATATTGTCAACATATAATCCTGCCTGGTATTCCACCCTTCTCATTGATTTCATGGGGATGAAGTCAACTGCCTTAGTTAGTCGGTCCACCCATATGGAGTCATGCTTCTTTTGAGTTTTTGGGAGCTTTGAAATAAAATCTTATGTGACACACTCCCATTTCCACGTTGGTAGTTCTAAAGGTTGCAATAGTCCTCCAGGTAGTTGATGTTGGACTTTAACCTGTTGGCAAGTCTGACACTTAGAAACAAAATCCACAACATCCGTCTTCATCCCAATTTTGGTCATGATTTTTCAATTGACGAGAGGCATAAGCCACCACCTTACCTTCTTGCATAAGGACGCATCCAAAACCCAACAAAGATGCATCGCTGAAGACTACGAATCCTTCATTTCCATTTGGCAGTGTCAAGATTGGTGCTTTAGAAATTGGTGTCACTCTAGGTGCTAGGTCAATGGCAAACTCCACTGCCCACTTAGGAGGTAACCCTGGAAGTTTGTCTGGGAATACACATATTACCACACTGAATCCTCCCCTTGAGCCAAATTTGCGAACGCCCGTGCTTTCTTCTAGACAATGGGCTGTGGAAAATATTGTCCATTGAAAGCAGCCAAAATTCTACCCATGTGATGGAGGAAATCTCACGTGGGTGGAAAGTGGTTTTCTCCATGGTGTTCCACCAGTTAGTTGCCAATCTCACTTGATGGTCGTGGGGCATAGACAGAGCTCTAAATGCTTTTGGATAATGTCAATCTAGCTCTCTACCTTCATTGGATCGATCCCTCCAATAAATACCTCAGCTCTATTCTTTCTAAATTTTTCTACAGTGTAGCTGTCCCTAACATCAACCGCTGGCCGCACCACTTGTCGGACTACCGGTGGCACTGGGTTTGGACGCTCCCCTTGCTCGCCCGGGTCTGTTAACCCTGCCCACCCTTGGGCACTTCCCTGACCACCATCTGGGGTGATTCTGGGATCCACTGCCGAGTTTGAGGCTTCATGCCCTACTACCACTCTAGGTAACCGCTAAACAATATTATGCTGCACCACAAAATTTGTATTTGCTGATGCCTGCGCCAGTCCTTGTAGGCCGTCAAGATCTAAGCCAATACATTCACGGTTGTTGCATTTGGTAGAGTAGCTAAATTTGACTGTCTACGAGTGCCTGCCATCTGAAACGTCGAACCTTCATGGTTCATTAGTTTGTTTTTTCCAGTTATGACATAGGTTTATTAGCAAATACATTTCTTAATTAATAACACAACACAGTGGGAAAAGATAATTATTGGACTTTTCAACAAGGTACTTGAGTCATAAAATGTGAGCTAGTGGGAAACCAGGCTCTGATACCACCTGTAACGACCCGCCCGAACCGGAGCGTGTGTTACTTAAAAATATAGTTAATGTAAATGTAACCTTCCACAACATGAATTAAAATACAGCAAATAGTCTTGCAATATATAATATAAAACATAACAATAAATCATGTTCTCTAAAATTTAAAATAACCGTCCCACAGTCTCGGACCGTTTCCCGTGGCCACATTTATAACACAAGAGAATAATAAGGAAGTCCAACTTTATTATTGATTCACCATACGTGGGTTGGTAAAAGAACCACCAACCACACTTGTATTCTTTAGTCCCAAAGCTGCTCACCTGTAGAAGCAATTATGCGTTAGTGATAAAACCACTAAGCTGCATAATTAAATGAAACAAGTCAATATAATCCCTATTATCATTTCACTCGTTTTTATTGTTATTATTACACAAGTACAGAGTAATTATCCCTCAGGTCATTATGAGATTAATAACTTGTCTCTCAGGTCATTCTGAGATTAGTAAAAGTCGACTCCTACCTCATTCTGAGATTAGGAACGTCTCCCAGCTCATTCTGAGATTAGGTGGTCTCCCAATTCATTTTGAGATTAGTCATGGTCTCCTTGTTCATTCTGAGATTAGAAATCGTCTCCCAGCTCATTCTGAGATTGGGTGGTCTCCCAATTCATTTTGAGATTAGTCATGGTCTCCCAGTTCATTCTGAGATTAGAAAATTGTCTCTCAGCTCATTCTGAGATTATGTGGTCCCCCAATTCATTTTGAGGTTAGTCATGGTCTCCCAGTTCATTCTGAGATTAGGTGGTCCCCAATTCATTTTGAGGTTAGTCATGGTCTCCTAGTTCATTCTGAGATTAGAAAATTGTCTCCCAGCTCATTCTGAGATTAAGAAACGACTCCCAACTCATCCTGAGAATAGGTGGTCTCCCAATTTATCTTGAGATTAGTCATGGTCCCCTAATTCATCTTGAGGTTAAAATCGTCTCCCAGCTCATTATGAGATCAGTGCCAACAAGGGCTACCAATTTGGGAAAATATAACATTTCATATTGTTATACCAGTTTTGGAAAATATAACATTTCAAATAAATATATAGACAATATAACATTTCAAATAATTATAAGCACACATAGTAAACCATGTAATTTTAAAGGTACAGCCCTGTGTCGGACTGAGTCAATTCCTTGACTCCGATTGCGTTACAGCGCATGGTGGTCGAATGTGGGCTCGGACCGACTAGGGCTGCCAAGAAGGGAAAGTACAACATTTCAAATGATTATACGGAAGTGGATATTTTCGAACTCGCAGCTGCGACTAATTTTCGTAATATGAACGAGAATATAAAATTATACATAAGTATAATTTTATTCTAGTAGGAATGCATGCAACTAAATATCTAATATATATATCATTTCCAAAAATAGTAAATATTAAATTATAAACAAATCTAGTGAGATAATTAATTATTCCTGTGACATAATCATTTAAGTCCTACTTCACATTTTAAATTAATTATCTAAATCATAATTAATACTTAACAATGGATAAAATAATTATTACTAATCAACAAGTATTTAATTTCCTTTGTAATGAAAATTACTTAACCCTGATCTTGATGATTTTTATTATTCAAAAATATTATTAATACAATTATTTTAAATTATTTGACTCAATAAAATTTTGAACTTTATTTATTTTCATTATTCTCTTTAGGTTCGGCGATACTAATTGCTACCCGACTATAGTTTAATAACCTATTTTCTACATTACTTAGTTGTTATTAAAATAATCACTTTATTTACCTAATATTAAATTTAATAAGGTAAAGGTAAAATCTTTATTTTATTAATCACTTATTAACGTCTGATTTAATTTAATCGCTTTTATTACGCCGATTAATTATCGACCGTTTATCATTACCGTATTTTTATTCCTTATGTCCATGTCGACTTCGTCAAATAATTAATTATTTTGTTAACTTTAACCCATAACCGATTAAAATAATTATTTTTTAAGATTTATTACGAGTTTGAATTATTTTTAACTCGAGTCGATATCGAGTCAGGTGTTATTTACGAGTTGGTATTATTATTTAACTCGAGCAGTATCGAGTCAAGTATTATATTCCCGGTTAATGAATATATTTTAATATTCCCTTTCCCGATTAATATTTACGAGTTAATTATTATACTTCACATTGGAGAATTATTATATTCCCTTCACTGTAAATCCTACCTGGTTAATTAATATATTTTAATATTTACCCGGTTACCCGATTAAATGAAATAAAGTGTTGGGGTCTTTCACATACCCTAACTGTCATTTTCGTTTCAATATTAATTATAAGGGATGTCCTCCTCACCCTTGCCGCCTTCATTCTCATTTTCTTCTCCTCTTCCTTACCGGTGCCGCTTCTTCCTCCTTGCTTGGGTATCCTTCCTATCTCCCTCTTCTCTAATTTTTGCATGGATATTCTTTTAATTGATAATAAGCTTGATAAACATGAGAAATAAAGTCTGAAATCAGCAAAAAACAACTTAAACTAAACTGGAAACTGAAATTCGCCATGGCCGACGAGTGCATGAATTGGGGCAAGGATGGGCGATTGTAAACAAGTTGCAAGGCATTCCCTCATGCCCCGACGATCTCTTTGGTTCTTGGGTCGAAAGGATGGCTTGCCGTGTTCCTGGTTTTCGAGTGGTGGCAGAATTGCACCTGTTTATGGGCAAAGTGTTAGGGGACAACACTATGGGAATTCTAGACATCTATACCAAGTCGCCGGCCAAGTCTCACTCCGTGCATGCTCACAGTGCTTGGCCTTGATGTTGGTTTGTCATGCAGGGAGAAGGGAAGCGTTCCCGGCAGTGATGCTGGCTGCACGGAGTTCACCTTGCAGTCCCGGCGGTGCTGTTGTCTAGGAGTCACGCTCCTTGGTGCAGAACGGTGTCACCTTGGACTTTAGGCTTCCAATTGGATAGCTGGGGAGGGTTGCTGAAAAGCATGGACTTTAGGCTTCCAATTGGATTGCTGAGGAAGGTCGCTATAAAGACCATGAAAAATGTTTTTAATATATTTGCCGCAGTCTGGGACGGACCGAAAGTTTGAGAATTATTATTATTTTCTACCCGGTTAATTCTACCCGGTTAATATATTTTATTATTTACCCGGTTAAATAAAATACGGGTCTAGGGGTGTTTTCACATACCCTAGCCTTCTTTTAATTTTTATAATTTTGATAGAGTAAGTCATTTTTGTGTAAGGGGCCGTCTTTCCTCACCTTAGTCGCCTAGTTCTCCTCTTCCATACCGGTTCTTCTTCCTTGCTTGTGTATCCTTCCTATCTCCCTCTTCTTAATTTTCATGCATGAATATTTTTAAATGATAGTAAGCTTGTTAGTCATGTAACTAAAGTCTCAAATCAACAAGAAAGAAAAGAACTAAACAAAATGGAAAACTGAAATCCCGTCCATGGCCAACGAGTGCAAGAATTTGGGCAGGGATGGGCGACTGTATACAATTGCAAGGAAGCCGCTCACAACCTCAATGACCTCCCTGGCTGCTGGGTTGAAGGGATGGCTCGCCTGGACCCTTGCTGCCGATGGGTGGTGGAGTTACAGCGGTTTGTGGGCAGAATTTCAAGGATGAACGCTGATACCAGACACCTCTACCAGTTCGCCGACCAAGGCTCACGTTGACGTCGGGTTGTCGTGCAGGGAGAAGGGAAGAGTTCCCGGTGGTGGTGCTGGCCGGACAGAGATCAAGCAGTCCCAGTGGTGCTGCTTGGCCATAGAGTCGCATCTGGGTGCAAAACAGAGTTTGGACGTGGATAGTTGCTGTAAAGCACGAGCTTTATGCTTCCAATTGGATTGCTAGGGAAGGGAAGTAGTTAGGGAAGGAAGTGATCTGGTTTTGGGTTGAAAAAGAAGACGCCAGGACCTGTTTTCTGGTGTAAAGAAGAAGGTAGGAGAAGAAGGACGTTAGGGAAGAAGAAGATGGCAGTTATGTAAATATGGGTTGACTCGATACGACTCGAGTTAAAAATAATACTAGCTTGTAATAAATCTTTAAAAATGATTATTTTAATGGGTTATGGGTTAAAGTTACTAAACTAATTAATTATTAGTACGAAATCGGCATGCACATGAGTAATAAAAAATACGGTAATGATAAACGGTCGATAATTAATCGGCATACTGCAAGCGATTAAATTAAATCGGATGGATTATAAGTAATTAATAAAATAAAGATTTTACCTTTACCATATTAAATTTAATGTTAGGTAATTAAAGTGATTATTTTAATAATGAGTCAGTAATGTAGAGAATGGGTTATTTAAAATATAATCGTGTAAAAATCACAAGTGTCGAACCTGAATAGCATAATGAAAATAAATAAAGTTCGAACACTTTGTAATGAGTTGAATAATTTAAAATAATTGTATTAGTAAGTATCTCTTGAATTATGAATAATACAAATTATTTTAAATAATTTAATCGAACAACTTAATTAATTAAATTGCTATGAATAATGATAGCGACTAAAAATTATAACCGTAAACTAAATCATGAAGATCAGGGTTAAGTAATTATCACTGCAAAGGAAAATTAAATACTTGTTTATAAGTTAATAATTACTTTATCATCAGTGAAGTGTGAATTATGATTTAGATAATAAATTTAAAATGTAAAGTAGGATTTAAATGATTATAACACATGAATAATTTAATATTTAATATTGTTGAATTTTAATAGTGAAATATATATATATATATATTTAGTCATTTAGTTGCATGCATTGCTACTCGAATAAAATATACTTATGTATAATTTTATGTTCTTGTTCAGAATTAGCAATGCTGGTCACAGTTGGAGGTTCACTTACGAACTATCTAGGTCCGTATAATTATTTGAAATATTGTATTTTTCCTTGTTGGCAGCTCTGGTTAGCCTGAGCCCAGATTCGACCACCATGAGCTGGAATGCAGTCGGGGTCAAGGAATTGACTCAGTCCGACACGGGGCCACACCTTTAAAATTACTATGTTGGAGTCTTGGTTGACTTGATTATTTGACCACCATGCGCTGGAACGCAACATAGGTTGACTCAATTCGGCGAGGCAGCACCCTCAGAAAGATTGAATACCTGCCCCAAAGCCGAAAGGAGTGATAGGGCGCAATGGCGCAAGTAAGCTCATTATGCACTTGTGATACCGAGAGGGTGAGTTAATGGCAAAATCAGTAACTACAGGCTGTGGGCCACGTAGTGGGTATGTGCATGCATGGGATGGTAGCTAGATGGGGAGGCCACCCCTCCCAACATCTAACGAGCTCAGCATAAGCTCATAACAACTAAAAGACTCTTGAAACAATTATAGGGATTTTATTGACTTGTTTCATTTAATTATACAGCTTAGTGGCTTTGTCACTGACGCAGAATTGCCTGCGTAGGTGAGCAGCTTTGACTGAAGAATAGAAGTGTGGTTTGTGGTTCTTTTACCAACCTAGGTATGGTGAATCGATAATAAATTAGACTTCCATTTTTTTATCCTCTTGTGTTATAATTGTGGCTATGGGAAACGGTCCGGGACTGTGGGACGGTTATGTTATATACTACCATATGCTATGAGAACATATTTTATTTTTATGATTTATAAATTCTAGACTTATTTGCAGTATTACAATTCATGTTCTGGAATGTTATGTTTACAATAAATTATATTTTTAAGTAACACCCGGTCCAGTTCCAGCGGGTTGTTATAGGTGGTATCAGAGCTAGGCTTCCCACTAGCTCATTTTTTATGACTCAAGTACCTTGTTGAAAGGTCCAATAATTATCATTTCCCACTGTGTTGTGTTTTGAATTAACAAGTTCATTCGCTAATAAACCTAAGTCATAACTGAAAAAGAACATATTAATGAAGCATGATGGCAAAAAATTTTCGACCTTTCAGATGGCAGGCACTCGTATATAGTTGAACCGATCTACTCAGTCGACTTCAAAGACTGAGAATGTATTGGCCTAGATCCTACTGGCCATACAGGGATTGGCATATGCTTTAAAAAATACAAATTCTGTGGTTAAAAACATTGTTCAGCGGTTACCGGGAGTGGTAGCAGGGAATGGACCCTCAAACTCAGCAGCGAATCTCAGAATCACCCGAGACGGTGGTCCCAGAAGTGCCCAAGGGCGGGCAGGGTTAGCAGACTCGGGCGAGAGAGGGGGCATCCAAACCCAGTGCCACCGGTAGTCCGACAAGTGATGCTGCCAGTTGTTGATGATAGTGACCGTTACACTGGGGAAAAGTACAGGAAGAATTGTGCTAAACTATTTATTGGAGGGATTGATCCAATGAAGGTGGAGAACCGGATAGACATTACCGAAAAAGTGTTTAGGGCTCTATCTGTGCCCCACCGCCATCAAGTGAGGTTGGAAACATGCATGCGTTAGGAGGAAGCATCTCACTGGTGCAAATCCATGGAAAAACCACATTCCATCGACGTGAGATTTCTTCCATCACGTGGGTGGAATTTGTGGCAGCTTTCAATTGACAATATTTTCCGAAGCCCGTTGTCTAGAAGAAAGAGCTTTCAAAACCCAAAGAGATGTCCATGATTCCTATGGTAGCAGTGTTGCCCGATGTATTCCAAAACGAACTTTCACGATTACCTCCTAAGTGGGCAATGGAGTTCGCCATTGACCTAGCACCTGGAATAACACCAATTTCTAAAGCACCATACCACATGGCTCCAGCAGATCTCAAGGAGTTAAAGTGTCAACTAGAAGAGTTGTTGCTAGCAGGCTTCATCCAACCAAGTACTTCACCCTTGGGAGCCCCTTTTCTTTTGTGAAGAAGAAAGATGGATCACTACGTCTGTGTATTGACTATCGACAACTCAATCAAGTGACAGTCAAGATTCGGTACCCCTTACCGAGGATTGATGACTTGTTTGATCAGCTAAAAACAGCCAGAGTATTTTCTAAGATAGACTTGCGGTCTGGTTATCACCAGTTGTGAGTAAGTGAGTCGGATATTTAGAAAATGGCTTTCCGAACTCAATATGGACATTATGAGTTTCCGGTCATGCCTTTTGCTCTGACAAATGCACCAGCAGTCTTTATGTCACTCATGAACATAGTATTTCATGCATACTTGGACAAGTTTATTATCATGTTTGTGGACGACATTCTGGTCTATTCAAATAATGAAGAGGCGCATGTGAAGCACCTGTCCATTACTGTTCAAGTTCTAAGAGAACACCAATTGCTTGCCAAGTTCTCAAAGTGTGATTTCTGGTGGAAGGAGGAAAATTTCCTTGGTCATATTATCTCAAAGGCCAGAATTGCAGTGGAACTATCAAAAGTGAAATCAGTCACTGATTGGCCACAACCCAAGTTAGTCAGTGACATCAAAAGCTTCCTTGGCTTAGTGGGTTACTACAGGAAATTCATTAAAGACTTCTCCTTAGTAGCATCGCCAATGACCAAACTCACAACGAAGGAGTCAAGTTCAAATGGAGTAGTAAGTGTGAGCAAAGTTTCTAGTCTTTGAAGAAGAGTCTAACAATGGCAATGAAGGATTCGTAGTCTTCAGTGATGCGTCTCTGTTGGGTTTAGGATGTGTCCTTATGCAGCGAGGTAAAGTGGTTGCCTATGCCTCTTGTCAATTTAAGATTCATGAGCAAAATTATGGAACCCATGACATGGAACTGGTAGCAGTGGTTTTTGCCCTGAAGATTTAGAGACACTACTTGTATGAAGTCCGGTTTGAAGTCTTCACTGACCACCAGAGTTTGAAATATATCTTCACTCAGAATGACCTTAACCTTCGATAGAGGCGATGGATAGATGAAGGACTACGACTTCCAAATCTTATACCACCCAGGGAAGGCGAATGTGGTAGCAGATGCATTGAGTTGAAAGGGCAAGGTGGACAAAAGTCAGCAGGTAGCTAGACTTTGGGCCATGCCGGCAGAAGTGGTGGCTATCAACCTTGTGGAGCAACTAAGTGGGTTATTGGCAAATTTGGTTATTTCCAATGATTTAGTTGATCGTGTTGAGCTAGCTCAAATGGGTGATGAGGAGCTGAATGAAATGTTGGACAAGATTTCTGACATTGTAGCCAATTCCAATAGTGTGATTAGGTTTAAAAGAAGGTTGTGTTTACTCAAGGATGATGCACTGAGGTGGAATATCTTGGAGGAGGCTCATTGCCCAAAGTTCTCGATACACCCTAGAATTACAAAAATGTATCAGGATTTGAAGCAAACCTACTGGTGGGTTGGGACGAAGAGGGATGTTGTGGTTTTTGTCTCCAAGTGTCAGACTTGCCAACAAATCAAAGCCCAACATCAACTACTTGGAGGACTATTGCAACCTTCAGAAATACCAACTTGGAAATGGGAGTGTGTTACAAGCGATTTTATTGCAATGCTCCCAAGGACTCAGAAGAAGCAAGACTCCATATGGGTGGTTGTGGACCGACTAACAAAGGTAGCTCGCTTCATCCCCATGAAGTCAATAAGAACGGCAGAATACCTGGCAGGTTTGAATGTTGACATTATCGTCAAGTTGCATGGGATTCCAAACGAGATGGTCTCCAATCGAGATCCCCTATTCACCTCACATTTCTGGGAAGTTTTTTAAAAATCCATGGGGACTCAAATCAAGCTGAGTACATCATATCATCCACAAACTAATGGTAAGAGTGAGAGAACTATTCATACTTTGGAATATTTGTTATGAGCTTGCATTCTTGACTGGGGAGGTGACTGGGAGAACCACTTAGCCTTGGCTGAATTCACCTACAATAACTCTTACCAAGCCAGTATACGGATGTCACCATTTGAAGCCTTATATGGTAGGCCCTGTAGGTCTCCATCATGTTGGTTGGAGTCTACTGAGGCAGTTATAGTCGGGTCGGAGATGATGAGGGAAGAAAATGAAACGGTGAAACTCATTCAGCAAAGGCTTAAAGCTGTGCAGGATCGAGTGAAGAGTTATGCTGATACTGGAAGGAGGGACCTAGAGATCCAAGTTGGGATGTTTGTGTACCTAAAGACATCTCCAACGAAGGGAGTGATCAGATTTAGAACTTCTGGGAAGTTTAACCAAAGATTCATAAGACCGTTCCCAATCTTGGATTGAGTTGGAAATTGTGCATATAGACTAGCATTACCACCAAGGCTCGCTGGCGTACACAATGTTTCCCATGTGGCAAATATCGGTAACAAGATGTCGTGGACAACGTAGAGGGTGTGCGCATGCATGGGATGGTAGCAGGGTGGGGAGGCCACGCCTTATAAAGACTGTGAAACGCGGTCCGGGAAGGAGCAAACGCGGTCCGGGAAGGACCGAACGCAGTCCGGGAAGGACCCAACGCAGTCCGGGGAGGACCGATCGCGGCCCGGGGAGGACAGAACGTTTTATATTCTCTAGCTAGTTAATTCTACCCTGTTAATTATTTACCCATTTTATTATTTACCTTGTTAAATGGAGTACGGGTGTAGGGGTGTTATCACATACCCTAGCCGTCATTTTCATTTTTGTAAATTTTGAAAGAGGACGTCATTTTTCACATACGGGTGTAAGGGCATCTTCCTGATCTTAGCCGCCTAGTTCTCCTCTTCCTTGCCCGTGTTTCTTCCTTGGTCGGGTATCCTTCCTATCTCCCTCTTCTTAACTTTATTGCATGCATACTCTTTTTAATTGATAATAAGCTTGTTAATTATGTAACTAAAGTCTTAAATCAACAAGAAAGGAAAGAACTAAACTGAAAATTGGAATCCCGTCCATGGCCGAGTAGTCTGAAATTTTGGCAAGATAGGCCACCGTAAAAATGGTTGCAAGGCATTACCTCACAACCCCAACGTCCTCTCTTGCTGCTGGGTCGAAGGGAGGGGTCGCCGTGCCCCTGGTCTCCAAGTGGTGGCGGAATTAGAGCTGTTTGTGGGCGGAGTTGCAAGGGGTGACAATGGTGATGGCAGTTCCTCTTAAATAGATGCTGTAATGGAAGATTCAGAGGGGTAGACACCGGTTGTGCTTCGTCGACAGCATCATGGGTTCCATCACAGCAGTTCAAGCCGCTGGAACAGACCACAGCGGACGACCTTCTCGCTGGAATTCATGGCGGCAAAGTGCAGAAGTGGGGAGAACGACCATACTCCATGCAACGTCCAAAGGTGGCTGATCCTTACTGTTTTGAGGCCGGCCTGAGGTCGTGGAACATCTGAATTGGAGCAAGGTGTAAGAAAGGAGGGGTCTTGAGGCTGGGAGAAGAAGAACAGGCCTGGTTTGGTGCAGGACGGTCGCCATGGATAGCTGCTGTAAAACATGGACGTTGGGTTTCATCTTTGGCTGTTTTAATTCGTTGTTGATGCCTTGTTCGGATGTGTATATGGTTGTTCAATTGGGTTGCTTGGGAAGGTTGCATAGGGTTGAAGAAGAAGATGTTACAGACCTGTTTTAGGGTGCGAAAATGGAGTTTAGAGAAGAAGGGATGTTGGGGAAGAAGAAGATGGTAGTTTTGTAAATATGGGTTGACTCGATACCGAATCAAGTTAAAAAATAATACTAACTCGAAATAAATCTTTAAAAATAATTATTTTAATATTTATGGGTTAAAGTTACTAAACAAATTAATTATTGTACGAAATCACCATAAGTAATAAAAAATATGTAACGATAAACACTCGATAACTAATCGGCGTACTACAAGCGACTAAATTAAAACGGATGGTTATAAGTGATTAATAAAATAAAGATTTTACCTTTACTATATTAAATTTAATATTATCTAAATAAAGTGATTATTTTAATAATTGGTCAGTAATGTATAAATGAGTTATTAAACTATAATTGGGTAAAAATCGCAAGCGTCGAACCTAAATATCATAATGAAAATAAATAAAGTTTGAACCTTTATTGAGTTGAATAATTTAAAATAATTATATTAGTAATATATTTGAATTAGAATATACAAATTTATTTAATTAATATCATCTAACGACTAAATTAATTAAATTACTAGGAATAATGATAGCGACTAAAAAAAATTTTAACCATTAACTAAATCATCAAGACCGTGTTTAAGTAATTATCATCTCAAAGGAAAATATACTAATAATAGTAATTAAATATTTGTTTTTCAATTAATAATTATTTTATCAATTGTTAAGTATTAATTATGATTTGGATAATTAATTTAAAATGTGAAGTAGAGTTTAAATGATTATGTCACATGAATAATTAATTATCTCACTAGATTTGTTGAGAATTTAATATTTAATATTTTCGAATGGTTGCATACTTATGTTGTCAAATTTTAATAATGATATATATATTAGGCATTTAGTTACATGCATTACTACCCGAATAAAGTTATACTTATGTATAATTTTCTGTTTTCGTTAAGATTAGGATTGTTGGTCACAACTGCTATAACGACTGGCTATTTTTCACGATATTGTTGGCCTTGCTGGCTAGGTGTTAATTAGAAATTAACAAAACCAACCCTATAACAACTAATCCAAACCAGACCGGGTGTTACTTAAAAGGTTACATGAATAATATGAAAACAAATAAGTCTAGCATTTCTAACTCTAAAAAAAACTTATTTTCAAATGACAATGCATGAAGTAATTATCTCACAGTCTTGGACCGTTTCCGATAGCAACATTTATAACAGAAGAAAAGTAAAAGAGAAGTCTGCTTATTATCCGTTCACCACCTGCGTTGGTAGAAGAACCACCCTGTCGTCTCTTAGCCTTTAGTTCCAGCTGCTAACCTGCGGAGGCAATTCCGCGTTAGTGATTAACCACTAAGCCGTATAATTAAGTAAAACAAGTCCACAAACTCCCTATCATTATCTATAATATTGGCACTTGTGACCATTCCAACATGTCCATTAATTAGCTGATGGTTCAGTCCACTATGTCCATTAGTTAGCTGATGACCCAGTCCACCATGTCCATCTATTAGGTGATGGGTCATTCCATCATGTACGTTACCGGCTGGCGAGTCTAATCCGCCATGTCCGTTATCGGCTGGTGAGTCCAACCCACCATGCCCATTAGTTGGCTGATGGGTCAATCCACCATGTCCATCTATTTGCTGATGGATCAGTCCACCATGTCCATAATTAGCTTGCGAGTCCAATCCGCCATGTCCAATTTATTGGCTGATGGGTCAATCATCATGTCCATTACCGGATGGTGAGTCCAATCCGCCATGTCCGATATCAGTTGGTGAGTCCAAACCACCATGTCCGTAATTGGCTGTCGAGTCCAATCCGCCATGTCCAATTTATTGGCCGATGGGTCAGTCCATCATGTCCATTATCGCCTGACGAGTCCAATCAGCCATGTCCGTTATTGGCTGGTGAGTCCAATCCACCATGTCCGTTAGTTGGCTGATTGGTCAGTCCACCATGTCCATCTATTGGTTGATGGGTCAGTCCACCATGTCCGTAATTGGCTGGCGTGTCCAATCCGCCATGTCCAATTTATTAGCTGACGGGTCAGTCCATCCTGTCCACTACCTGCTGGCGAGTCGAATCCGTCATGTCCGTTATCGGCCGGTGAGTCCCATCCACCATGTCCGTAATTGGCTGGCGAGTCCAATCCGCCATGTCAAATTTATTAGCTGATTGGTCAGTCCATCATGTCCATTACCAGCTGGCGAGTTCAATCCGCCATGTCCGTTATCGGCTGGTGAGTCCAATCCACCATGTCCATTAGTTGGCTGATGAGTCAGTCCACCATGTCCATCTATTGGCGGATGGGTCCGTCCACCACGTCCGTAATTGGCTGGCGAGTCCAATCCGCCATGTCCAACTTTAGTGGCTGATGGGTCAGTCCATCATGTCCATTACCGGCTGGCGAGGTCCAATCCACCATGTCCGTGATCGGCTGGTGAGTCCGATCCACCATGTCCGTAATTGGCTGGCGAGTCAAATCTGCCATGTCCAATTTATTAGCTGATGGGTCAGTCAATGATATCCATTATTTGATTATGAAGGGCGTAGCCCGTGTCAGACTGAGTCAATGCCTTAACCCGGGTTGCACTCGGTGGTCAAATCCGGGCTCAGGCTGACCAGGTTATCCATAAGGGAAAATACAACATTTTAAATAATTATACGGACCTAGATATTTCGAATTTGCAGGTGTGACCAATGATCCTAATCTGAACGAGGACATAAAATTATACATAAGTATAATTTTATTATAATTTTACTCGACTAGAAATGCATACAACTAAATGACTAATATATATATATATCACAATTAAATTTCAACAATATTAAATATTAAATTATTCATGTGACATAATTATTTAAATCCTACTTTACATAAATTCTACTTAACACTTAACAAATAATAAAATAATTATCGACTAATACACAAATATTAAATTACTACTATTAGTATATTTTCCCTTTGGTTATAATTTTTTAATCGCTTTTATTACGTCGATTAATTGTCGACCGTTTATCATTACCATATTTTTATTACTTATGTCCAAGTCAACTTCATCCAATAATTAATTAGTTTAGTAACTTTACCCTATAACCCGTTAAAATAATTATTTTTACAGATTTATTACGATTTTGTATTATTTTTAATTTGAGTCGGTATCGAGCCAGTATTTACAGAATTGCCACCGCCCTTCTTCTTCTTCGGCATGCTTTGTCCCCGACTCCAGGTGCCCTCCAGTCGCCGCCGTCGCCAACCACCTCCGGCCGTCGTCAATCATTGTCGACCAGCCCTGCCTTGCCCTAGTGGCGCACTCGCGTCGGCGATTCCACTGTAGGCGAGCGTCGCCGCCTCAATTGGGTGGTCGCCTCGTCACCCTCGACTACCTATCTACCTTCCTCGGCAATATTGGAACCTGTCGCCACCCAGGACGGCCGGATTTCTTGCCCCATCGCCGTTGCGCCTGTTTTTTTGACGCCGTTACTGTTTTTGGGCCATTTACCACCCCAGGCCGACATCCACACATGCGAGATTGACCGACGAAGAGGGTAGGATCATCTTCCGACGTTGGAACGACCCTCGCCACCGATTCCCGGCGTCTTTGCCTGTGGCTCCCCATCTCGCCGAAACAGGGGACTCGTCAGCCGAATTAAAGTTTAATTTTTGTTTAATTTCTTTTTTGTTGATTTTAAACTTTAATCCTCACGATTATAAAGTATATTATCAAATTAAAATATGCATCCAAGAAAATTAAGAAGAGGGAGATAGGAAGAATACCTAGGCAAGGAAGGAGACACGCCGGCAAGGAAGAGGAGAAGAAAATCCGAATGAAGGATAGGGTGGAGGACGTCCTTTATAAAATGAAATGACGGCTAGGGTTTGTGGAAATACACCAACACCGGTATTTTATTCCTTGAACCGGGTGACCGGGTAAAGGGTAAAATCCTTAACCGGGTAGACTTAACCGGGTAGAGAATATAATATAATTAATATTAATTCTCTAACGTTCGATCCATCCCTGCCCGAGTCGAATATATTAATTTTTTTTTTTGCACGGTCTTTACAATCTTCCCAACTTGGAAATATTTCGTCCCCGAAATATCATAATAGGTAAGAGAATAATTATGATTAACTTTATTTATTTCTTCGGGATCAGTTCATGCCGCTACAATTATAAAACTCCTATGCCACAAACAAGCTAGGGTATTTCCTTGTCATTTCTTGTTCAGTCTCCCATGTGGCTTCCTCTGACCCTTGATTTTTCCACAATACTTTTACCAAAGGAATTTCCTTGTTCCTGAGTGTCTTTTTCTCTTGCCAGGATGCGGATCAGCTTTTCCTCGTAGGTTAAATTTGATTGTAGCTCTATGTCTTCAAAATTTGTGATGATATGATCCTCATCCCGTACATACTTCTTTACCATTGACACATTGAAAACATTGTGTACACCAGCTAGGCTTGGTGGCAATGCTAATCTATATGCACAATTCCCAACTCGATCCAAGATTGGAAACGGTCCTTAAAATCTTGGCTTCAACTTCCCTGATATTTTAAATCTGATCACCCCCTTCGTAGGAGATGACTTTAGGTACACAAACTCCCCAGCTTGGTACTCTAGGTACTTCCTTCGAGTATCAACATAACTCTTTTGTCGATCCTGAGCTGCCTTAAGTCTTTGCTGAATGAGTTTCACTATTTCAGTTGCTTCCCTCACCATTTTTGGCCCGACTATAATTGCTTCGGTAGACTCCAGCTAGCGCGATGGAGATCTACAGGGCCTACCATATAAGGCTTCAAATGCTGCCATCCCAATACTGGCTTGGTAAGAGTTATTGTTGGTGAATTCAGCCAAGGCTAAGTGTTTCTCCTAGTCACCTCCCCAGTCAAGAATGCAAGCTCTTAACAAATCTTTCAAAGTTTGAATAGTCCTCTCACTCTACCCATCAGTTTGAATAGACAAGAATGTCGTCCACAAAAAAGATAATAAACTTGTCCAGGTATGTGTGGAATATTGTGTTCATGAGTGACATAAAGGCCACTTGTGCATTTGTTAGACCAAAAGGCATAACCATAAACTCATAATGTCCATACCGAGTTCGGAAAGCCATCTTCTGTATTACTGACTCCTTCACTCACAACTGGTGATAACCGGACCGCAAGTCTATCTTAGAAAATATTTAGGTTATTTTTAGCTGATCAAACAAGTCATCAATTCTCAGTAAGGACTACCGATTCTTGACTGTCACTTGATTGATTTTTCGATAGTCAAAACACAGCCGAAGTGATCCATCTTTTTCTTCACAAAAAGAACAGGGGCTCCCAGGGCGAAGTACTTGGTCTGATGAAGCTTACCTACAACAACTCTTCTAGTTGACTCTTTAACTCCTTGAGTTCTACTGGAGCCATGCGATACGGAACTTTAGAAATTGGTGTTGTTCCAGGTGCTACGTCAATGGCAAATTCCATTGCCCGCTTAGGAGGTAACCCTGGAAGTTCTTCTGGGAATACATCAGGAAACTCTGCTACCACCACTCTCTTCCCATCATAGTCAAGAAAAGCCTGGTGTGCAGAGAACCAGTCCATTCCCAATAGTACATCATACCCTTTTACCCCATATATGATAAAGTTCCACACATAAGGTTTCCCTTGTTTATTTAAGGATAGGTTAGTCACTCCCAAGGTTGTGACTTCACTGTCTCCCGTTGCAGTAGTGACTCTATAGGCCTTAGATAAGGGAGATGGTTGGAGTCCTAACCTCTTGACTATTTGAGATTATATGAATGAATGTGTACACCCTGAGTCAAATAAAATATTCACCATGACTCCTTGAATTAGAATTTTACCTTGGACAATGTGTTCATCCGCCTCATCTTCCTCGACTTCAACCGCATAGAGCTTCGCCTTCCGTTTGTCTACCGGTTGTGCAGGTACCCGGTAGCGAATAGGAGCTGGTACCTACCCTTTAGTTACAGCTACTAACCTGCGGAGGCAATTCTGCGTTAGTGATTAACCACTAAACCGTACAATTAAATAAAACAAGTCCATAAACTCCCTATCATTATCTATAATATTGGCACTTGTGACCATTCCAACATGTCCATTAATTAGCTGATGGTTCAGTCCACCATTTTCATTAGTTGGCTGATGGGTCAATCCACCAAGTCCATCTATTGGGTGGTGGGTCAGTCCATCTTGTACGTTACCGGCTGGCGAGTCCAATCCGCCATGTCCGTTATCGGCTGGTGAGTCCAATCCACCATGTCCATTAGTTGGCTGATGGGTCATTCAACCATGTCTGTAATTGGTTGGCGAGTCCAATCTGCCATGTCCAACTTTAGTGGCTGGTGGGTCAGTCCATCATGTCCATTACCGGCTGGCGAGTCCAATCCGCCATGTCTGTTATTGGCCGGTGAGTCCAATCCACCATGCCCATAATTGGATGGCGAGTCCAATCCGCCATGTCCAATTTATTTGCTGATGGGTGAGTCTATCATGTCAATTATTTGATTATGAAGGTTCCTTAACCCCGGTTGCACTCGGTGCATGGTGGTCGAATCTGGGCTCAGGCTAACTAGGTTATCCACAAGGGAAAATTGAATATTTTAAATAATTATACGGACCTTGATATTTTGAACTTGCAGCTGCGACCAATGATCCTAATCTGAACGATAAAATAAAATTATACATAAGTATAATTTTACTCGAGTAGAATTGCATATAACTAAATAACTAATATATATATATATATATATATATATATATATATAAATGTATCACTATCAAATTTCAACAATGTTAAATATTAAACTATTCATGTGACATAATCATTTAAATCCTACTTTACACAAATTCTACTTAACACTTTAATCGCTTTTATTTTGCCGATTAATTATCGACCATTTATCATTACCGTATTTTTATTACTTATGTCCAAGATGACTTCGTCCAATAAATAATTAGTTTAGTAACTTTACCCTATAACCCGTTAAAATAATTATTTTAAAAGATTTATTACGAGTTTGTATTATTTTTAACACGAGTCGGTATCGAGCCAACCAATATTTACAGAATTGCCGCCCTTCTTCATCTTCTTCTCCGGCATGCTCTATTCCCGACTCCAGGCGCCCTCCAGCCAGTGCCGCAGCCGACCACCTCCGGCCGCCGTCAATCAAATTCGACCAGCCCTGCCATGCCCTTGCGGTGTCTCCCCGGCCAATCCGGCCGTCTTTCAGCAGCGGCGATGCCCAAAATGCCTTCGTAGCGGCGCGCTTGCATCGGCGATTTCACCGCAGGCGAGCGTCGCCTCCTCAATTGGGTGGTCGCCTCGTCACCCTAGACCACCTATCTACCTACCCCAGCCATATTGGAACCCGACGCCACCCAGGACGGCCTGATTTCTTACCCCACTGCTGTCGGCCCTGTTTTTGCAGCCGTTACTATTTTTGGCCATTTACCACCCCAGGCCAACATCCACACAAACGAGATCAACCCTACACTGATCGACAAAGAGGGTAGGATCATCTTCTGACATCGGAACGACCCTTGCCACCGATTCCTAGCTACTTTGCATGTGCCTCCGCATCTCGCCGAAAGAGGGGACTCGTCGGCGGAATTAAAGTTTAATTTTTGTTTAGTTTCTTTTTTGTTGATTTAAAACTTTAATCCTCACGATTATAAAGTTTATTAACAAATTAAAATATGCATGCAAGATAATTAAGAAGAGGGAGATAGGAAGAATACCTAAGCAAGGAAGGAGACACGCCGGCAAAGAAGAGGAGAAGAAAATCCGAATGAAGGCTAGGGTGGAGGACGTCCTTTATAAAATGAAATGACGGCTAGGGTTTGTGGAAACACACCAACGCCCATATTTTATTCCTTTAACCGGGTAACCGGGTAAAGAATAAAATATTTAACCGAGTAGACTTAACCGGGTAGAGAATATAATATAATTAATATTAATTCTCTAACGTTCGATCGTTCTCTGCCCGAGTCGAATATATTAATTTTTTTTTTTTGCACTGTCTTTACACCTACATGTTCACTTACGAACTATCCAGATCGGTATAATTATTTGAAATGTTGTATTTTCCCTTTTGGCAACCCAAGTCGGCCTGAGCCTAGATTCGACCACTATGCAACGAATGCAACTGGGTCAAGGAATTGACTTAGTCCGGCACGGGACCGCAGCCTTAAAATTACTATGTGGGAGTCGTGGTCAACTTGAGTATCTGACCACCATGCACTGGAACGCAACCGGGGTCGACTCAATTCGGCACAAGGCAGCACCCTCTGAAAGATTGAACACCTTTCTCCATGCCGAAAGGGGCAACAGGGTGCAATGGCGCAAGATGGCTCATTATGTACTTGTGATACCGAGAGGGTGAGTCAATGGCAAACATCGGTAACTACAGGCAGTGGGCCACGTAGCGTGTGTGCGCATACATAAGATGGTAGCTGATGGGGTGGCCACCCCTCCCAGCATATAACGTGCTCGACATAGCCTCATAACAACTACAAGACTCTTCAAACGATAATGGGGATTTTATTAACTTGTTTCATTTAATTATGTGGCTTAGTGGTTTTATCACTAATGGAGAATTGTCTCCGCAAGTGAGCCGCTTTGGACTCAAGAATAAAAGTGACTCAGGTTGGTCAATTGATAATAAATATTGGACCTCCTTATCATTTTCTTGTGTTATAAATGTGGCTATGTGAAACGGTCCGAGACTGTGGGATGGGAAGGATCGTGGGAAAAAAATTACTATATTCGACTCGGGCAGGGAAGGATCGAACGTTAGAGAATTAATACTAATTATATTATATTCTCTACCCGATTAAGTCTACCCGGTTAAATATTTTATTCTTTACCCAGTTACCCTGTTAAAGGAATAAAATACAGGTGTTGGTGCGTTTCAACAAACCCTAGCCGTCATTTCATTTTATAAAGGACGTCTTCCACCCTAGCCTTCATTCGCATTCTCTTCTCTTCTTCTTTGCCGACGTGTCTTCTTCCTTACTTAGGTATTCTTCCTATCTCCCTCTTCTTAATTTTCTTGCATGCATATTTTAATTGGAGAATAAGCTTTATAATCGTGAGGATTAAAGTTTAAATTCAATAAGAAATAAACTAATTTAATTCGGCCGACGAGTCCCCTGTTTCGGCGAGATGGGGAAGCACAGGCAAGGTCGCCGGGAATCGGTGGTGAGGGTCATTCTGACGTAGGAAGATGATCCTACTCTCTTCATCAATCAGTGTAGGGTCGATCTCACGTGTGTGGATGCCGGCCTGAGGTGTTAAATGGCCAAAAACAGTAGCGGCGGCAAAAACAGGGGCGACGGCGGTGGGGGAAGAAATCCGGCCGTCCTAGGGGGCGACAGGTTCCAATATGGCTGGGGTGGGTAGATAAGTGGTCAAGGGTGTTGAGGCGACCACCCAATTGAGGCGGCGATGCTCACCGGCGGTGGAATCGCTGACACAAGCGCGCCGCTAGAAAGGCGATGCGGGCATCGCCGCGGCTAGAAGATGGTCGGAGTTGGCCAGGGCGACACCGTAAGGGCATGGCCGGGCTGGTCGACACTGGAGGTGGTCGGCGGCGGTGGCGGCTGGAGGGCACCTGGAGTCGGGAACAAAGCATGCCGGACAAGAAGAAGGAAAAAAATTACCTTGGGTGGCAATCTTGTAAATAATGCTTGACTCGACACAACTCGAGTTAAATAATAATACCAGCTCTTAAGTAACACCTTACTCGATACTGACTCAAGTTAAAAATAATTCGAACTCTTAATAAATCTTTAAAAATAATTATTTTAATGGGTTATGGGTAAAGTTACTAAACTAATTAATTATGGTATGAAATCACCACGAGTAATAAAAACACGGTTACGATAAACGAACAATAATTAATCGGTGTAATTCAAGTGGTTAAATTAAATCGAAGGGTTATAAGTAATTAATAAAATAAAGATTTTACCTTGACTATATTAAATTTAATATTAGGTAAATAAAGTGATTATTTTAATAACGAGTCAGTAATTTAGAAAATGGGTTATTAAACTATAGTCAGGTAGCAATCACTCGCGTCGAACCTAAATAGAATAATGAAAATAAATAAAGTTTGAAACTTTATTGAGTCGAATAATTTAATGTAATTGTATTAATAATATTTTTGAATAATAAAAATTATTTTAAATAATTTAATTGAAGAACTTAATTAATTGAATTGATGTAAATAACAGTAGCGATTAAAATTCATAACCGTCAACTAAATTATCAAGATCGGGGTTAAATAATCATCACCACAAAAGAAAATTAAATACTTGTTATTAGTAATAATTATTTTATCAATTGTTAGGTATTAATTATGATTTAGATAATTAATTTAAAATGTGAAGTAGGATTTACATGATTATGTCACATGAATAATTAATTATCTCACTAGATTTGTTGATAATTTAATATTTAATATTTTTGGAAATGATATATATATTAGATATTTAGTTGCATGCATCCGTACTCGAATAAAATTATACTTATGTATAATTTCCTATTCTCGTTCAGAATAGGATCATTGGTCGCAGTCGAAAGTTTGAAATATCTAGGTCCGTATAATCATTTGAAATGTTGTACTTTCCCTTGTTGGCAACCCTAGTCGGCCTGAGCCCAGATTTGACCACCATGCGCTGTAACGCAATCAGGGTCAAGGAATTGACTCAGTCCGACACGGGGCCGCACCTTTAAAATTACTATGTGTGTTACTATGTTTGTGCTTATAATTATTCGAAATGTTATATTGTCTGTATAATTATTTGAAATGTTATATTTTCCCAAACTTGTATAACATTATGAAATGTTGTATTTTCCCAAATTGGTAGCCCTTGTCGGCACCGATCTCATAATGAGCTGGGAGACGATTTTAACCTCAAGATGAATTGGGGGACCATGACTTATCTCAAGATGAATTGGGAGACCACATAATCTCAGGATGAGCTGGGAGCCGCTTTCTTAACCTCAGAATGAGCTGGGAGACAATTATCTAATCTCAGAATGAGCTGGGAGACGACTTTAACCTCAAGATGAATTGGGGGACCATGACTAATCTCAAGATGAATTGGGAGACCACCTAATCTCAAAATGAGCTGGGAGACAATTTTAACCTCAAGATGAATTAGGGAACCATGACTAATGTCAAGATGAATTGGGAGACCACCTAATCTCAGGATGAGCTGGGATCCATTTCTTAATCTCAGAATGAGGTGGGAGACAATTGTCTAATCTCAGAATGAGCAGTGAGACCATGACTAAGCTCAAAATAAATTGGGGGACCACCTAATCTAAGAATGAGCTGGGAGACAATGTTCAAATCTCAGAAGGAATGTGAGACCATGACTAATCTCAAGATGAAATGGGAGACCACCTAATCTCAGAATGAGCTGGGAGACGTTTTTTAATCTGAGAATGAGCTGGGAGTCGACTCTTACTAATCTCAGAATGACTTGAGAGACAAATTACTAATCTCAGAATGACCTGAGGGATAAGTACTCTTGGCTTGTATAATAATAATAATAATAACGAGTGAAATGATAATAGGGATTCTATTGACTTGTTTCATTTAATTATGCGGCTTAGTGGTTTTATCACTAACACGGAATTGCCTCCGCAGGTGAGCAACTTTGGACTAAAGAATAGAAGCGTGGTTGGTGGTTCTTTTACCAACCCAGGTATGGTGAATCGATAATAAAGTTGGACTTCCTTATTATTCTCTAGTGTTATATATGTGGCTATGGGAAACGGTCTGAGACTGTGGGACGGTTATTCTACATTTTAGAGAATGTGATTTATTGTTATGATTCATAGTATATGTTGCGAGACATATTTGCTGTATTTCAATTCATGTTCAGGATTGTTACATCTACATTACCTATATTTTTAAGTAACACCCGGTCCGGTTTGGGCAGGTTGTTACAGAACAAGTGTTTAATCTTTCTGGGGGTGCTTCCTTGTGCCGAATTGAGTCAACCCCGGTTGCATTCAAGCACATGGTGGTCAGATACTCAAGTCAACCAAGACTCCTATATTGTAATTTTAAGGGTGCTGCCCCATATCAGACTGAGTCAATTCCTTGACCCCGGTTGCGTTCCAACGCATGGTGATCGAATATGGGCTCAGGCCAACCAGGGCTGCTAAGAAGGGAAAATACAACATTTCAAATATTTATACGGACCTGGATAGTTTGTAAGTGAACTCGTAGTTGTGACCAAAGATCCTAATCTAAACGAGAACATAAATGACTAATAGAAATGCATGCCACTAAATGACTAATATATATATCACTATTAAAATTCAACAATATTAAATGTCAAATTATTCATGTGAAATAATCATTTAAATCCTACTTTACATTTTAAATTAATTATCTAAATCATAATTAACACTTAACAAATAATAAAGTAATTATTAATTCATAACAACTATTTAATCATTATTATTAGTATATTTTCTTTTAAGATAATAAGTACTTAACCACGATCTTGATGATTTAGTTTACAGTTATAAATTTTTTTTAGTCGCTATCAATATTAATTGTAGTTTAATTAATTAAGTCGTTGGATTAAATTAATTAAATTAATTTGCATATTCTAATTCAAAGATATTAATAATACAATTATTTTAAATTATTCAACTCAATGAAGGTTCGAATATTATTTATTTTCATTATCCTACTTAGTTTCGACGCTTGTGACTTTTACACGATTATATTTTGATAACCCATTTTCTACATTACTGCCTCGTTATTAAAATAATCACTTTATTTACATAATATTAAAATGAATATGGTAAGGGTAAAATCTTTATTCTATTAATTACTTATAATCATCCGATTTAAAATTAATGGCTTATAGTACGCCGATCAAATTTCGACCGTTTATCATTACCATATTTTTATTACTTATGTCCATGTCGATTTCATCAAAAAATTAATAAGTTTAGTAACTTTAACCCATAACCCATTAAAATAGTTATTTTTAAAGATTTATTACAAGTTAGTATTATTTTTAACTCGAGTCGTATCGAGTCAAGCATAAATTACAGAATTGCCATCTTCTTCTTCCCCAATGCTCTTTTCTTCTCAAACCCTTATCTTGGCACCCAACCCAGATTCACGTCCTCCATCAACTTCGATCTTCTCCAGCAACCACATTTGAGACCTACAATTCGTGATTTGCAGCAGCTATCAAAGGCGAGCATGTCCTGCACCATGGCGCCCGACTCCTGGCCTGTTCTTCTTCTCCAAGTCTCAAGACCCCTCCATTCTTGCACCTTGCTCCAATTCAGATCTTTCACGACCTCAGGCCGGCCTCAAAATAGTAAGGATCAGCCACCTTTGGACGTTGCATGGAGTATGGTCGTTCACCCCACTTCTGCACTTCGCCGCCATGAATTTCGGCGAGAAGGTCATCCGCTGTGGAGTGTTCCGGCGGCCTGAAATGCTGTGAAGGAACCCATGATGTTGTCAACAAAGAACAACTGGCGTCTACCCTCTGGAGCTTCCATTACAATATCAATTTCAGAGGATTGCCATCACCTTCATCCTCCTAGCAATTCCGCCCACAACCAGCTGTAATTCCGCCACCACTTGGAAACCATGGTCAGGGCAAGCCTTCCCTTCGACCGAGCAGCAAGAGAGGTCGTCGGGGTGTGAGGGACTGCCTTGCAATTGTTCATACGGTCACCCATCTTGCCAAAGTTTCAGACTACTCGGCCGTGGATGAGATTTCATTTGTATACTATTTAGCTTAGTTCTTTTCTTCTTGATTTACAACTTTAATTCCCATGATTAACAAGCTTACTATCAATTAAAAATATGCATGCAAGAAAATTAACAAGAGGAAGATATGAAGGATACCCAAGCAAGGACGAAGCACTGGCAAGGAAAAGGAGAACTAGGCGGCTAAGGTGAGCAAAACGCCCCTTAAACCAAAATGACGCCCTCTTTCAAAATTTATAAAAATGAAAATGACGGCCAGGCTATGGGAAAACACCCTAACCCTCGTATTTCATTTAACCGGGTAACTGGGTAAATAATAAAATATAATAATTAACCAGGTAGAATTAACCGGATAGAGAATATAATACGTTCAGTTCTTTCCGGACAGCATTCTAATATATTATTATTATTTTATTTCATTTTTTCACAGTCCTTACAATTTTGTAACGACCCGGCCCAAAGTACAACGTAATAGGTCTAAGTCATTTCTTTAAAATGGTTAACCCAAGTTAAAGATCTATAATCTATTCTCACTTATAAACAAGATCTTCTCCCAGTAGGTATTACATGTAGGACTAAGTTGAGGGATTTCACAATCCACCCACAATATAAAATTTTGTCCCTGAAATGCCCATGCTTGGCCCATTGCTAACCCCAGCCCACGACCTTTCTGGCTCCCTAACCGGCAGCCTAGCCAACGTCCCTAGTCCAGCCCACCATTTAACATGGAACTCGGTTGCTCTGTTACCATTTGTTACGACCCGGCTGAAAGTACAACGTAATGGGCCAAAGTCATTTTTTTTAAATGGTTAACCCAAGTTAAAGATCTATTGTCCATTCCAACTTATAAACAGGATCTTCTCCCGGTAGGTATTAGATGTGGGACTAAGTTGAGGGATCTCACAGGAGTAGTATGTGTGAGGAGAGTTTCCACTCTCTGAAGAAGAGTCTAACAACTGCACTAGTTTTGACCCTGTGAAATGGCAATGAAGGATTTGTAGTCTTCAGTGATGCATCTCTGTTGGGTTTAGGATGTGTCCTTTGTAAGAAGGTAAAGTGGTGGCCTATGCCTCTCGTCATTGAAGATTCATGAGCAAAATTATGCAACCCATGACTTGGAACTGGGGGCAGTGGTTTTTGCCGTGAAGATTTGGAGACACTACTTGTACGGAGCCCAGTTCAAAGTCTTCGCTAACCACCAGAGTTTGAAATATATTTTCACCCAGAATAACCTTAACCTTCGACAGACGCAGTGGCTTGAGTATTTTAAGGACTACAACTTCGAAATCTTACACCATCCTAGGAAAGCGAATGTGGTAGCAGATGCGTTGAGTCAGAAGGGCAAGGAGGACAAAGTTCAACAGCTATCTAGACTTTGGGCCATGTCAGTAGAAGTGGTGGCTATCAACCCTGTGGAGCAATTAACAAGATTAATGGAAAATTTGGTTATTTCCAATGATTTAGTTGATCGTGTTAAGTTAGCACAGATGGGTGATGAGGAGCTGAATGAAATGTTGGACAAGATTCTTGACATTGTAGCTGATTCCAATAGTGTGATTAGATTTAGAGGAAGGTTGTGTGTACTCAAGGATGATGCACTAAGGCAGAATGTCTTGAGGAGGCTCATCGCTCAAAGTTCTCGATACATCCTAGAGTTACTAAAATGTATCAGGATTTAAAGCGAACGTACTAGTGGATTAGGATGAAAACGGATGTTGTGGATTTTGTCTCCAAGTGTCAGACATGCTAACAGATCAAAGCCCAACATCAACTACCTGGAGGACTATTGCAACCTTCAGAAATGCCAACCTGGAAATGGGAGTGTGTCACATGCGATTTTATTGCAATGCTCCCAAGGACTCAGAAGACGCATCACTCCATATGGGTAGTTGTGGACCGACTAACTAAGGTAGTTCACTTCATCCCCACGAAATCAATGAGGATGGCGGAATACCTGGCAGGATTTTATGTCCACAATATTGTCAAGTTGCATGGGATTCCGTAGGAGATAGTCTCCGACCGCAATCCCCTATTCACCTCACATTTCTGGGAAGTTTTCCAAAAGCCATGGGGACCCAAATCAAGTTGAGCATAGCATATCAGTCCTAAATAGATGGTCAGAGTGAGAGGACTATTCAAACTTTGGAAGATTTGTTAAGAGCTTGCATTCTTGACTGGGGAGGTGACTGGGTGAAACACTTAGCTTTGGATGAATTCATCTACAATAACTCTTACCAAGCCAGTATAGGGATGGCACCATTTGAAGCCTTATATGGTAGACCCTGCAGATCTCTATCATGCTGGCTGCAGTCTACCGAAGCAGTTATAGTCTGGACAAAGATGGTGAGAGAAGCAACTGAAAAGGTGAAACTCATTCAGCAAAGACTTAAGGTAGCTCAAGATCGACAAAAGAGTTATGCTGATACTCGAAGGAAGGACGTAGAGTTCCAAGTTGGGGAGTTTGTGTACCTAAAGACATCTCTTACGAAGGGGGTGATCAGATTTAAAATATCAGGGAAGTTAAAGCCAAGATTCAAACGACCATTTCCAATCCTAGACCAAGTTGGAAATTGTGCATGTAGATTAGCATTGCCACCAAGCCTTGTTGGAGTACACAATGTTTTCCATATGTCAATGCTAAAGAAATATGTACGGGATAAAGATCATATATTCACAAATTTTGATGACTTAGAGCTGATTGTAGGATTTAACCTACGCGGAAAAGCCGATTCGTATCCTGGCAAGAGAAATAAAGACACTCAGGAGCAAAGAAATTCCTTTGGTAAATGTATCGTGGAAAATAAGGGGTCAAAGGAAGCTACATGAGAGACTGAACAAGAAATGGAAAGGAAATACCCTAGCCTATTTGTGGCATAGGATTATCATTATTGTAGTAGCATGAACTGATTCTGATGAAATAAAAATTATCGTGATTGTCCCGTAATCATGATTGACCTTGTTGTCGTTATAATATTTCGAGGACAAAATATTTCTAAGTTGGGGAGATTGTAAAGACTGTAAAATATATATATATATATATATATATATATATATATATATATATATATATATATATATATTCGACGTGGTCCAGGAAGCACCAAACGCGGTCTAGGGAGAACAGAACGTGTTGTACTCTCTACCCGGTTAATTCTACACGGTTAATTATTTGCCCATTTTATTATTTACCCGATTAAATAAAATACGGGTGTAGGCATGTTTTAACATACCCAAGCCGTCATTTTCATTTTCATAATTTTGATAGAGGACATCATTTTTGGTGTAAGGGCATCTTCCTCACCTTAGCCGCCTAGTTCTCCTCTTCTTTGCCGGTGCTTCTTCCTTGCTTGGGTATCCTTCCTATTTCCCTTTTCTTAATTTTCTTGCATGCATATTCTTTTTAATTAACAATAAGCTTGATAAACATCAGACTTTAAGTCTGAAATCAACAATAAACAACAAGAAATAAACTAAAACTGGAATCACGTCCATGGCCGAGTAGTCTGAAATTTTGGACAGATACGCGACCGAAAAAACGTTTGCAAGGCATGACATCACAACCACGACATCCACTCTTGCTGCTGGGTCGAAGGGAGGGCTCGCCATGTCCCTGGTTTCCAAGTGGTGACGGAATTATGGCAGTTTGAGGGTGGAGTTGGAAGGGGCGATGATGGTGATGGCAGTTCCTCTAAAATAGATGCTGCAATGGAAGATTCAAATGGGTAGACACCGGTTGTGCAAGGGGTGACGATGGTGATGGAAGTTCCTCTAAAATAGAAGCTTCAAAGGAAGATTCAGACAGGTAGACACTGGTTGTGCTTCGTGGATAGCATCATGGGTTCCATCACAGCAATTCAGGCCACCGGAACAGTCCATAGCGGACGACCTTTTCGCCGGAATTCATGGCGGCGAAGTGCAGAAGTGGGGAGAACGACCACACTCCATGCAATGTCCAAAGGTAGCTGGTCCTTACTGTTTTGAGGCCGGCCTGAGGTCGTGGAACATCTGAATTGGAGCAAGGTGCAAGAAAGGAGGGGTCTTGAGGCTGGGAGAAGAAGAACATGCCTGGTTTGGTGTAGGACGGTCGCCTTGGATAGCTGCTATAAAACATGGATGTTGGGTTTCATCTTTGGCTATTTTAATTCGTTGTCGATGCCTTGTTGGGATGTTTATTTGGTTCTTCAATTGGGTTGCTGGGGAAGGTTGCATAGGGTTGAAGAAGAAGACGTCACAGACCTGTTTTTGGGTGCAAAGATGGAGTTTGGAGAAGAAGGGACATTGGGGAAGAAGAAGATGGTAGTTTTGTAAATATAGGTTGACTCAATAACGACTCAAGTTAAAAAATAATACTAACTAAATAAACCTTTAAAAATAGTTATTTTAATTGTTATGGGTTAAAGTTACTAAACAAATTAATTATTTTACGAAATCATCTTAAGTAATAAAAATACGGTAACGATAAACCTTAGATAATTAATCGGCGTACTACAAGCGAGTAAATTAAATCGGATGGTTATAAGTGAAAAATAAAATAAAGATTTTACCTTTTCCACATTAAGTTTATTATTAGGTAAATAAAGTGATTATTTAAATAGTTGGTCAGTAATGTAGAAAATGAGTTATTAAACTATAATCGGGTAAAAATCGCATGTGTTGAACCTAAATAGCATTAAGATAATAAATAAAGTTCGAACCTTTATTGAGTTGAATAATTTAAAATTTCTGTATTAGTAATATCTTTGAATTAGAATATGCAAATTAATTTAATTAAATTAAGTCGTACGACTTAATTAATTAAATTACTACTAATAATGATAGCGACTAAAAATTATAACCGTAAACTAAATCATCAAGACCATGTTTAAGTAATTATCATCTCAAAGGAAAATCTTCTAATAATAGTAATTAAATATTTTTTATCAATTAATAATTATTTTATCAATTTTTAAGTATTGATTATGATTTGGATAACTGATTAAAAATGTGTTGTAGAGCTTAAATGATTATGTTACATGAATAATTAATTTTTCACTAGATTTGTTGAGAATTTATATTTAATATTTTTGAATGGTTGCACAATTATGTTGTCAAATTTTAACATAATATATATACATATATATATATACATATATATTAGGCATTTAGTTGCATGCATTTCTACCCGAATAAATTTATACTTATGTATAATTTTATGTTCTCGTTAAGATTAGGATCGTTGGTCACAGCTACAGGTTTACTTACGAACTTTCCAGGTTCACATAATTATTTGAAATTTTGTATTTTCCCTTATTGGCAACCCAGGTTAGCCTGAGCTCAGATTCGACCACCATGCACTGAGTGCAACCGGGGTCAAGGAATTGGTTAAGTCTGACACAGGGCCGCACCCTTACAATTACTATGTGGGAGTCTTGGTCAACTTGAGTATTTGACCACCATGTGTTGGAACGCAACTGGGGTTGACTCAATCGTGGCGCAAGAGGCAACATGGCGCAATGGTGAAAGATTGAACACCTAACACCTATCGCCGTGCCAAAAGGGGCAACAGGGCGCAATGGTGTAAGACGACTCATTATGCAACTGTGAAACCGAGAGGGTGAGTCAATGGCAAACATCGGTAACTACGGGCCCTGGGGCACTTAGATTGTGTGCGCATGCATGCGATGGTAGCTGGATGGGATGGCCAACCCTTCCCAGCATATAATGAGCTGGACATAGGCTCATAACAACTAAAAGACTCTTGAAACGATAATGGAGACTTTAATGACTTGTTTAATTTAATTATGCAGCTTAGTGGTTTTATCACTAACGATGAATTACCTCCGCAGGTGAGCAACTTTGGACTGAAGAATAAAAGTAACTCAGGTTGGTGAATTTATAATAAAAATTAGAGTTCCTTATTGTTCTCTTGTGTTATAAATGTGGCTATGGGAAAAGGTTTGA
Source organism: Piper betle (assembly GCA_033002965.1). NCBI lineage: Eukaryota > Viridiplantae > Streptophyta > Magnoliopsida > Piperales > Piperaceae > Piper > Piper betle. Next base: position 24,611 of record JAURVB010013297.1, on the reverse strand, counting down.
GACTGTGGGACAGTTACCTTATATTTTGTTATGATTTATATTATATATTGCGAGACTTATTTGCTATTTTTCAATTCATGTTCTGGAATATTATTGTTACATTCATTATATTTTTAGGTAACACCCACTCCGGTTCAGGCGGGTCATTACACCCTCCCAACATATAACGAGCTCAGCATAGGCTGATAACAATTAAAAGACTCTTGAAACGATTATAAGGATTTTGTTGACGTGTTTCATTTAATTATGCGGCTTAGTAGTTATATCACTAATGCCGAATTGCCTCCGCAGGTGAACAGCTTTGGACTGAAGAATAGAAGTGTGGTTGGTGGTTCTTTTTCGAACCTCGGTATGGTGAATCGATAATAAATTGGACTTCCCTTTTTTTATCCTCTTGTGTTATAATTGTGGCTATTGGAAACTGTCCGAGACTGTGGGATGGTTATTTTATATACTATCATATGTTATTAGAACATGTTTTATTGTTATGATTTATAAATTCTAGACTTATTTGCAGTATTACAATTCATGTTCTGGAATGTTATATTTACAGCAAATTATATTTTTAAGTAACACTCGGTCCGGTTCGGGTAGGTCGTTACAGGTGGTATCAGAGCCAGGTTTCCCACTAGCTCACTTTTTATGACTCAAGTACCTTGTTGAGAAGTCCAATAATTATCTTTTTCTACTGTGTTGTGTTTTGAATTAACAAATTCATTCGCTAATAAACCTTAGTCATAACTGAAAGAGAACATATTAATGAAGCAAGATGGCAAAAAATTTTCGACGTTTTAGATGGCATGCACTCATAGACAGTTGAACTGATCTACTCAGTCGACTTCAAAGACTGAGAATGTATTGGCCCAGATTCAAACGGCCATACAGGGACTAGCGCAGGCTTTAGAAAATACAAATTATGTGGTTCAAAATATTGGTCAGCGGTTACTGGGAGTGGTAGCAGGGAATGGTGCCTCAAACTCAGCAACAGGTCCCAGGAATCACCCCAGACGGTGGTCAGGGAAGTGCCCAAGGGCGGGCAGGGTTAGCAAACCCGGGCGAGCGAGGGGAGCATCCAAACCCAGTGCCACCGGTAGTCCGACAAGTGATGCAACCAGCTATTGATGATAGTGATCGTTACACTAGGGAAAAGTTCAGGAAGAATGGAGCTGAACTATTTATTTGAGGGATCGATCCAATGAAGGTAGTGAGCCGGATAGACATTACCGAAAAAGTACTGAGAGCTCTGTCTGTGCCCCATCACCATCAAATGAGGTTGGCAACATGCATGCTTTGGAGGAAGCATCTTACTAGTGGAAATCCATAGAAAAAACCACATTCCAACGACGTGAGATTTCTTCCATCACGTGGGCAGAATTTGTGGCAGCTTTCAATGGACAATATTTTCTAGAGCCCGTTGTCCAGAAGAAAGCATTTGGTGAGGATTGTAAAGTCTTTTTGGCTAACTAAGTTGAGTCTGTTTCAAAACCCAAAGAGCTGTCCATGATTCCTGTGGTAGCAAAGTTTCCCGATTTATTCACCGACAAACTTTCAGGATTATGTAATGACCCGGCTAAAAGTGCAAACTAATGAGCCTAAGTCATTTCTTTAAAATGGTTAACCTAAATTAAAGATCTATAGTCCATTCTCACTTGTTAACAGGATCTTCTCCCAGTAGGTATTAGATGTGGGATTCAGTTAAGGGATCTCACAATCCACCCACCTTAGGAAATTTTGTCCCCGAAATTCCTACAATTGGCCCATTGCTAACCCCAGCCCACGACCTTCTTTGGCCCATGACCGGCCGCCTAGCCAACGTCTCTAATCCAGCCCACCATCTAACACCTAACCAGGGATCTCTGATACCATTTGTAATGACTAGGCCCAATGTGCAAACTAATGAGCCTAAGTCATTTCTTTAAAATGGTTAACCCAAATTAAAGATCTATAGTCCAATCTCACTTATAAACAGGATCCTCTCCCAGTAGGTATTAGATGTGGGATTCAGTTGAGAGATCTCATAGATTACCTCCTAAGCGGGCAGTGGAGTTCACTAAGGCAAAGCTCTCAAGGACTCAGAAGAAGCATGACTCCATATGGGTGGTTGTGGACTGACTAACTAAGGTAGCTCACTTAATCCCCATGAAATCAATGAGAACGGTGGAATACTTGGAAGGTTTGTATGTTGACAATATGGTCAAGTTGCATGGGATTCCAACGGAGATAGTCTCTAACCGAGATCCCTTATTCACCTCACATTTCTGGGAAGTTTTCCAAAAGGCCATGGGGACTTAAATCAAGCTAAGTACATCATATCATCCCCAAACAAATGGTCACAGTGATAGGATTATTCGAACTTTGGAAGATTTGTTAAGAGGTTGTGTTCTTGACTGGGGAGGTGACTGGGAGAAACGCTTGGCTGAATTCACCTACAATAACTCTTACCATACCAGTATAGGGATGGCTCGAGTTAAAAATAATACTAACTTGTAATAAATGTTTAAAAATAATTATTCTAATGGGCTATGGGTTAAAGTTGCTAAACTAATTAATTATTGGATGAAATTGATATGGACAGTAACAAAAAATACGGTAATGATAAACGGTGGATAATTAATCGACATATTATAAGTGATTAATTTTAAATTTGATGTTTATAAGGGATTAATAAAATAAAGATTTCACCTTTACCCTATAAAATTTAATATTAGGTAAACCAAGTGATTATTTTAACAATGAGTTAGTAATGTAGAAAATGGGTTATTAAAATATAATCATGTAAAAATCACAAGCGTCAAACCTAAATAGCATAATGAAAATAAATAAAGTTCAAAACTTTATTGAGTTGAATAATTTAAAATAATTGTATTAGTAATATCTTTAAATTAGGATAATAGAAATTATTTTAAATAATTTAATCGAACAACTTAATTAATTAATTTGATATGAATAATGATAGGGATTAAAAATTATAACCGTAAACTAAATCATCATGATCGGGGTTAAGTAATTATCACCGGAAAGGAAAATTAAATACTTGTTTATAAGTTACTAATTACTTTATGATTAGTGAAGGGTGAATTATGATTTAGATAATAAATTTAAAATGTAAAGTAGGATTTAAATGATTATATCACATGAATAATTGAATATTTAATATTGTTGAATTTTAATAGTGTTATATACATTAGTCATTTAGTTGCATGTATTTCTACTTGAATAAAATATACTTATGCATAATTTTATGTTCTCATTCAGATTCGGATCATTGGTCACGGTTGCAAGTTCACTTACGAACTATCCAGGTCCGTATAATTATTTGAAATGTTGTATTTTTCCTTATTGGCAGCCCTGGTTGACTTAAGCCCAGATTCAACCACCATGCGCCGGAACGCAGTAGGGGCAAAGGAATTTACTCAGTCCGACACGGGGCTACACCTTTAAAATTACTATGTGGGAGTCTTTGTCGACTTGAGTATCAGACCACCATGCATTGGAATGCAACTGGAGTTGACTCAATTCGGTAGGGCAGCACCCACTAAAAGATTGAATACTTGCCCCCAGGCCGAAAGCGGTGACAGGGTGCAGTGGCGTAAGTAAGCTCATTGTGCACTTGTGATACCGAGAGGGTGAGTAAATGGCAATTATCGGTAACTACATGTCGTGGGCATCTAGCAGGTGTACGCATGTATGGGATGGTAGCTTGATGGGGAGGCCACCCCTCCCAATATATAATGAGCTCGGCATACGCTCAGAACAACTAAAAGACTTTTGGAACGATTATAGGGATTTTATTGACTTGTTTTATTTAATTATGAGGCTTAGTGGTTTTAACAATAACGCAGAATTGCCTCCGCAGGTGAGCAGTTTGGACTAAAGAATAGAAGTGTGGTTGGTGGTTCTTTTACCAACCTAGGTATGGTGAATCGATAATAAATTGGACTTCCTTTTTTTATCCTCTTGTGTTATAATTGTGGCTATGGGAAACAGTCCGAGACTGTGGGACGAATATTTTATTTACTGTCATATGCTATCAGAACATGTTTTATTTTTATAATTTATAAATTCTAGACTTATTTGCAGTATTATAATTCATGTTCTGGAATTGTATGTTTACAACAAATTATATTTTTGAGTAACACCCGGTCCGGTTCAGGCGGGTCGTTACAGTTGCAGTTGATGGAGTCGTGATATGGTTTTGGGTTGAAGAAGATGTCACAGGCTGGTTTTTGGGTGCAAAGAAGAAGGTAGGAGAAGAAGGGATGTTGGGGAAGAAGAAGATGGTAGTTTTGTAAATATAGGTTTACTCGATACCGAATCGAGTTAAAAAATAATACTAACTCATAATAAATCTTTAAAAAATAATCATTTGAATGAGCTATGGATAAAGTTACTAAACTAATTAATTATTGTATGAAAACGCCACGAGTAATAAAAAATATGGTAATGATAAACGGTGGATAATTAATTGGCGTACTACAAGTGATTAAATTAAATCGGAGGATTATTAGTAATTAATAAAATAAAGATTTTACCTTTACCATATTAAATTTAATATTAGGTAAATAAAGTGAGTATTTTAATAATAAGTCAGTAAGGTAGAAAATAGGTTATTAAACTATAATCGTGTAAAAATCACAAATGTCGAACCTATGTAGCATAATGAAAATAAATAAAGTTTGAAACTTTATTGAGTTGAATAATTTAAAATAATTGTACTAATAATATCTTTGAATTAAGATAATACAAATTAATTTAATTAATTTACTCAAATGACTTAATTAATTAAATTACTATTAATAATGATAGCGGCTCAAAATTATAACCGTAAACTAAATCGTCAAGATCGTGGTTAAGTAATTATCATCGCAAAGGAAAATTAAATACTTGTTTGTAATTTAATAATTTTTTTAATTTTTTCAGTGTTAATTATAATCAAATAATTAATTTAAAAGGTAAAGTAGGACATAAATGATTATGCCACATGAATAATTAATTATCTCACTACATTGTTGAGAATTTAATATTTAATTAGTTGATAGTTGGATGCATTCCTACTCAAATAAAATTATACTTATGTATAATTTTATGCTCTTGTTCAGATTAAGATCATTAGTCATAGCTGCGAGTTCACTTACAAACTATCCAAGTCCGTATAATTATTTGAAATGTTGTGTTTTCCCTTATTGGCAGCCTTGGGATCTGAGCCCAAATTCGATCACCATGCATTGGAACGCAATCGGGGTCAAGGAATTGACTCAGTCCGATACACGGCCGCACCTTTAAAATTACAATGTGTAAGTATGGGTCTACTTGAGTATCTGACCACCATGCGCTGGAACGCAACTGGGGTCGACTCAATTCGGCACGAGGCAGCACCCCTAAAAGATTGAACACCTGCCCCAATGCTGAAAGGGGTGACAGCGCGCAATGGAGCAAGACGGCTCATTATGCACTTGTGATACTGAGAGGGTTTGTCAATGGCCAATATTGGTAACTGCAGGCCGTGGGCCACGTAGCATGTGTGCTCATGGATGGGATGGTAACTGGATGGTGTGGCTACCCCTCCCAGCATATAACGAGCTTGGCATAAGCTTACAACAATTAAAAGACTCTTAAAACGATAATAGAGATTTTATTGACTTGTTTTATTTGATTATGCGACTTAGTGGTTTTATCACTAACACGGAATTGCCTCCACAGGTGAGAAGCTTTGTACTTAAGAATAGACGTGTGGTTGGTTGTTCTTTTGCCAACCTAGGTATTGTGAATCGATAATAAATTGGACTTCCTTTTTAACCTCTTGTGTTATAATTGTGGCTATGGAAAACGGTCTGAGACTGTGGGACAGTTATTTTATATATTATCATATACTATCAGAACATGTTTTATTTTTATGATTTATATATTCTATACTTATTTACAGTATTACAATTCATGTTCTGGAATGTTATGTTTGCAACAAATTTTATTTTTAAGTAACACCCGGTCCGGTTCAGGCGGGTCGGTACAAGTTCGTATCCACCTAGTCAACCCAACCTATTTTCCAGTTAACCCAGACTAGGTTGGTTCAGCTCGGTTCGGTACTGTTCCACCCATTTTCAGTCGTTTCTCTCCCATTTTTGGTAATTCAACAACCCCCATATTAGTTTATATACATATTCACATTGTTTAGCATATTTGTATATTATGAGTATTTTTATTAATTAATTAATTATTTATTTATTTATCTATGATTACTCATTTATTGTTATTTATATATTTGTTGACTATGATGAATGATTATATGGCTAATTATTATTATTGATAATGTATTTATTAATATATATTATTTTTGGTCATGTTTATCTTATTTTATTCAACTAATTGATTGATTATTAATTATTTCATAGTCGTGTTATTATTTAAAGGTAATTTGACGTATGTTTTTATATTTAATATGTATATTAATATTCTTCATGAAACGATTTTTTTGTTTACAAAATTCGTAAACTTTCTACAATAGAAAGCTTGAATATGTGCATTCAAACTTCCCACCAATAATTGTAAGGCAAAGTCTTTATTTATTTTCTTATCAAATTCATATTCTTTTTATCCTTTTCCAAAGTATGTTTATGAGTGATAAGAGATCAAAGAGTCCCTCGGTGGTAATAGTCTTTAGATTCTTAGTTTATTCAGTAGCTATCAATTTCAATCTCCACTCAATAGGTAAAGTGATACAAGTAGCTTCGTATTGATTTTGTCCAATGCTAATCCTTATCAAGGTTTTGCCAAGCTAATCATTCAATTGGTTGTTGACATTGATAAGTTCTAAATCTCTTGAGCCGAAGTACACCGAGGAACTCTAGTATATTCAGTTTCACATAAAGAACAAAATAGACATTCATAGCTTTGGCATTTAAGGAATGTGCTTTCTTTGCCTTTTCATCCCATGATCCACTTTCAATTTTAAGATCCATATGTTAATCAAGCACAACCTAATATAGATCAAAATCATAAGAATCTAAGAAAATTCACATCCTATTTTTTAAATATGTATAATTAGATCTATCAAAGAAAGGAGGCCTTGTGGTTGAATGTCCTGCCAAAGCTTTTCTCTCTCCATGGCCATTAGGTTTTTTCAAACACAAAAACCGTAACGAAAAGCTCTTGATACCAATAGAAAAGATAGATTTGGTACACAACCGAATATCTAAAACACTGAATCAAAAGTTAATACCAAAAATAAGATAGTCTTATGAAGATACTAAAGAAATATAGTTGACTACATACATATAATTACAACAAGTGTTGTTGAAGAAAGGTCAAACAAAGTAGTTGCAATAATTTATATATTAACCAAAAACAATTAAAGCACAAAGAGTAAGGACAAAAAATCAAACACGAGGATTTTTAAATAGGTTCCCAACTGGTAAATCATCTCTTATACACCACTGTATCTAACGGTTGGGTAGGGATTTTCACACGAGTTAAAATTTCGAATGCAAATGAAGAAATTTATCATACTAGATAGAGGTTTGTTTACAACCACAGCAGAAAAAGGAATCATTTTATTTTGTAAAATTTTAATCATTTAACCTGAAAAAGTAGCTTACAGCCATCTTTACTATCCTGCTATTCGAGTCAAAGCGCTAGAATTATTTGACTTTTCATTAATTTTTCAAGTGTGTCCATGCACATGGAAAAGAAAATACGTTGTTACTTCAAGACAAAATATGGAGCTTAGCACCTAAATTTTAATGGATATCCACTAAAATCAATTCTAAATGTTATAACATTCCGAATTAAGCTAATCACAATAATTTATTCAATCAACTTTGTCTATTTCAACCGTACTTTATTGTAGACTAATTATTCATGTAATCCATATAAATAATGTTTCTTCATCAAAATTTAAAACAACCAAATCCTATATTTAACAATACTTTAATTGAATTTAAAGATATATCATAATTAAATAGAAAGATAAAATATAATATTTTAATATATTATTTTTTCATTTGGTTGAATTTTGATGGGTTAAATCTTCTCTTTTTAATCAGATGCACTATTGAGTTCCATTTGTATTAATAAGACTAGATATTATCATCAGGAATCATTGACCACAACTTGGCATACCATTGAGGAATTGAAGAATAACATGATGGATTTTCATAAAGACAGTATAAATCATTTTTATGCCTAGCCACGTAGAAATTACAATGTGAAACTGTCAACAATGACATCTTATTCCTTCTCTATCCCATTGTTACAGCTATGAAACTAAGAAGCACGATTGTTCTAGCTTCCTATACTCTTAATTCTCATGCTCTTTCCCAAACCAGGTTGTGCCATCCTCTTCCATCAGTAGATGCTGCAAATATTCACACGAGTCAAAATTTCGAATGCAAATGAAGAAATTTCTCATACTTTATAGAGGTTTGTTTGCAACCACAGCAGAAAAAGGAATCATTTTAGTTTGTATAATTTTGATCATTTAACCAGAAAAAGTAGTTTACAGCCATCTTAACTATCCTATAATTCGAGTCAAAGCGCTAGAATTATTTGACTTTTCATTAATTTTTCAAGCGTGTCCATGCACATGGAAAAGTAAATACGTTGCTACTTCACGACAAAATACGGAGCTTAGCACCTCAATTTTTAATCGATATCTTCTCTTGCAGAGGTCATTCCACCAATTACAATCAAGAAAAATGACCGCTAATCCTGAAATTTCATAATGATAAATATATTTTGTGAATTTTTCGGAATTTATTCACGGTATCTGATTAATGATAATAGGTTCGCTCAAATCTCTCTCATCATAGGAGACTTTGGACTTCCAAAATTATTTTGGGAAATAATTAAGTTTAAAAAAACCGCTACAGTTTATCTATATCCCAATCAACTAAATTTTCGATTGCATGGCTAAGAGACTTTGTTACCTGCTGCAAACGACCTTTCCAATGGTGTACCCAAGGTCAAGACCACAGAAACCAGGCAGGTCTGCGATGGAGGTCACATTGGGGTGGTATGTCAAGATGAGGCCCGTCAGGCAGCGGCAAACTCCTTGGCGGTTGCTCGTATTGTCGCCAAGGTTGTGGATGCTTATGACGGCGTCGCAGCAAGGGGTGCCCAGATATGGGACTGGGGTGCCGGATACCAGAAAGCCGGAGCAATTGGAGATGAGGGAGTTTATTGTGCCACAGTCCACTGCAGAGGCCACCATGCCGGGCCATGCCAGCAATAGCAGCCCAAACAATGCCAATTTTGAAGGAATATGATCATGTCCCATTTTATCACAAGATATATTTGTCTAGAGAAGTGAAGTGCTAAACTAATGAATGTTGAGATGAACGGGGAGAGAAGAACGTATTTATAACGCGAAATAGTGTTGTTGGACAAGCCGTTTGCAATGAACTCTTTTGCTTGGTTGGATTTTGATGGATAGGAAATGTTGATTTCATGGTGGTGGATAGGTGATTCATCCCATTCATGCGGAGGTGATCATAAGATAAGAGTGCAGAATTCATCAGCAGCGTCAGCTGCAGAGCAAAGCGACGCTTTACATAATGCATTTTAAGTTTTGGTAGTTTAATTAGGGGTACCCGACAGAGGTGAGCCCCACCCAAACAAGGAATCCTTATCAGATTAATTAAAATAAGCATGAGTTACACACTCAATTTAACTCTGGTCATATTAATTAAAATGAGTTTGAGACCAACGAAGTCATTAAGCACTCCTAATACTTTATGCCTATAAATTGGACATCAAATGGGACTGCCAAGTCATTCTCGTACTAATTCAGGATGAAGTAGAGTTGGGAATTGAAGATTTTTTTTACTATTGTGATTAAATCCCAATTTGCATTGTGATCATCGGGTTTCAATTCTATCAAATTTCTGTTGCAAGTTACACTTCTCATGTATTAGATTACTAAATCCAACAATAAGCTTTTGCTTTCATTTGTCAATGACTAAGATAATTTGAGAATATAAGGTAAAAAGTAGCTAGCGAAAACACCCACGCAATGTGCAGGGTACGATTTTCAATCGAGATTTAAAAACTGAAAATGTTAGATATTGCTGATGCTAGTTTTAATAATGTACCCACTAATGGGATAATATCACATATTTCCTCCAGATTTATCTCATTAGTTGTGGTAAAGGACAAATTTTACTCTCTATTACCTCCATCAATAAAAGATAAAACTCTCCGTAAAAACATATATAGATAAAAGTGAAGATGAAGAAAAAGAAGGGCAGAGAAAGGTTGCAGGCATTGTCCAAAGCTTTTACAGATTATTTACATGTTTTATTTTTTTTATGCATTATCATGCAGTAAACAACACGATAATCATGTCATATTGATTGTTTAATATTATCTAATTATTTTATTTCTTAATTTTCGTCGTAAGATTTTGATTAATTTCTCTCTATCATGTGTATATAATAAATCATAAACTTTGTTAAGCATTATGATTTGATAAGCACTATTAGAAAATTGGCCATCAGCATCAAAATATTTGCATCGAAAAATACTGACACAATTTTGTGTCGGCCTTATAACACATTCACATTGACAATATTTTGTGTCGGCTTTGAGTCGAATATGTGTGAGAGATATAGGCGTCAAATATTTTGATATCAGCAACGAAATATTCACTTCAAAAAATACCTACACAAATTTGTGTCGGTCATAGAATGATATTTACATCGACTATATTTTGTGTCGGCTTTGAGTTGAATGTGTCCGGAGACACAAGTGTCATATATTTTGATACACTTTGTCTCAATATTAACCTCACCATTACATTAAGTTTAAAATTATTACAAATGTCATTGTATGTTTGACATAATTGTTTGAATTTTATAAGTGGGGTAATTAAGATTGGAGTTTTTTAAAAAAATGTCTTATTTAGATTGTATTATAAATTAATGTTACAAAACAAAAAAATTAAAAATTGAAGTAAAAAAATTAAAATAATAAAAAAATTCTCCCAAAATGATCACCGGCATCTAGATTAACACAAAATGATCGAAAATAACAAGCATCTAAAGTATAACACACTTTGTTAAAAAAATCTTAATTATAACAGCAAAAATAATTTCCATGAAATCTTTGACCAAAAGTCCGTTACTCCAAAAAATAGTGAAGTTAGCTATCTTTACTGCCCTCTCCCTCTCAACCCACAACTGCCACCGTCTTTCCCTCCCCCCACCGCCCTGCCAACTTCGGTCCCTATGTTATCTTCCCTTCCCCCGCTGCCCTCTTCCTTCCTTCAGCTCATCATCCCTTCCCCCGCTTCCCCCTTCTTTCCTTCTGCTAACGTCTTCCCTCCACCACTACCCTCTTTCCATCCACCGACACTCCTGTTCATTTTCCACTACTTTGTTGTTGTTGTGAGATCTTAGGTTGGCTCAAATTTTTATTTGATTATTTATTTAATTGAGTAAAATAGAGAAAGAAGGCTTAGACCGTGTAAAAATAATTAATTAGAATTTATGTAAAACCCACGATTAGAATCAGGATTTTATATTCAAAACCGGTCGGTTCGACCTTTATTTTCAAATCGAGTCATTTTCAAAACACGTGTACTTAGCCAACGCTAGTCGCGCGTATGAGCTATGAGGGTCATGTGTACCCAAATATAAGATAATAACGTCATGAACACAGCAAAACATAATAAGTTATCAGAATATATTAAATTATGTTTTTTTATTGTTGTATATAGAGGACCGTATAATTAGTTTTAGGCCATTTACCGCGTTAGGACGCGTTATGGGCAGTTTGGGTGGGTTGATAGTTCTAGATCATACCATTATGATGTTTTAGTGTTTGTTTGATTTTATGGGATTTTTCCCGATTTTTTAAGGATTTAATACGACTTAATTATTATTCTTAACTCGAGCCGAACACGAGTCAAGTATTATTTTTCTATCAAATTTCCACTCCCCGACGTCTTCTTCCCCAAACCCTGATTGCCGCTCCTTTCGCTTATCGCCTTTGCCGCCATCAACGCCAACCTACTACCGATAGTCACCGCTATGCTTTGCCACCGCATGCCATGCCACCCCAAGCATCCCGGCTGTCGTCCCACCTCCACGACCCCGGATCACCGCACCTAGCGCCGCCCCCGTGTTGTGCTCGCGTCACCGATTCCACCGTCAGCGACCGTCGTAGCTGCCATCTAGTGGTTGCCTCGACACCTTCGACCAACCCATGACCCTCCCCGACCGGAGCAGAGCCCATCGCTGCCGTTCTATTTCAGCCTTTTTCGGCCAGCCACCGCTTCCGCCAACCACAATGAGGTTGTAGACACGTCGGGCTCGCCAAGCCGATTCCAATGGTACCCAATATGACCACTATCCGGCCAGTAAACGCTGCCGGCGACTGCTACTGTAAAACCATCGGAAACAACCGAAAAATGGCTGGAACACGCCAGAAAACCAAATTCACTGGAACTCGCCGGATCTTCCACGGGGGTCATCCAGTCGAACCTAATCAAACTTCGAATGCTGATGAGGGCCGAATTCAAGCTCCAAGATGCACGACGAAACCCTGACTGTCACGCATCGCCGACAACGAGAGGTACGGAGTAGGAGCTCACCGCCTAGGTGGGATGACATGCTTGGAGTTTCTACCATATCCATTTAGGACTCGTCTTTGTTTTACTCTACTCTATTGTATGCTTGTTTTAATACTTGAAGGACGGGGTAAGTGGCACTTGAGGATGAGATTCTACCATACCCACTTAACTCGGGCTATTTAACCAAACAGTTTTTTGGATTAATAACCCCTTGAGGATGAGATTCCTCGAGGATGATTTTGAAAACAAGATCTACCATAAGTTGCTTTTGGGCATATTATATGAATCCCTTCTCAAGCCTATATATATAATTTTATCGAATGGAAGACCGACTACACGTACCATGAGCAGATGCCCTAACAGTCAAATCGGGCTCTGGATTAGTGAAGCAGACCGTTCCATTCCTGAGGGATTCTAACAACTCTGCGTTTGAGTTCTTCACACCCAGAGAACGTGGAGGTTTACTAGTGTTGTTTAGTACAGTGCATGTCCGGACTTGTGGTTTAAAAGGTATTAAAAACGACTGCCTGAGAGTACTCAGCCTTCGTAGTCCAGGCCAGGAGAAATATGGAGGTAAGGAGAAGGCTTATGATTCGAGATCAGAAAATGAAGTAAGAAAATGTCGATAGTGGCATCAACAAGAACAGATCAGTCAGTTCGATATGCTACCAGGTCTATAGCCCAGTGGCTCCTCAATAGGTGCCCTTGAGAGTGTTCACAAGGAGTATATGATGTTTTCTTTCACATGAGAGTTTGCTCTCATAGCTAGATTGTTATAGTTATTTTTTTCTGGACCGGTAACACTTGTTATTGACGTGTTTTTATATTATATATAGGTAATAATCACGAGTTGGAGGAGCCAACTTGGACGGAGGAGCACTGTTGTCGCTTGCACACATGTCAGTCGATAGATGAGTTAATATTTTGTTTATAATGTTATTATATTGTGAATGGTGTGACTAAATGCTTGAGACATGACGATGTGACATGATTAAATACTAAGACATGATGACAGGATGTGAAACATGAATAGATTGCGCAGTGAAAGTGTAGTGAGTTGATACCCAAGTTTCAGAATGAGTATACATTAGATTAGATTCCGAGTGAATGAAATTGTTGATATATAAATATATATTTTTACATATGTTGATTTTGATAGGGTGGCACCTAAGTGCACTTTTAGGGGAGACTCTATCTGTTTTATTGTTATAATTTCTATTGATTTATTACAATTGTTGTTGGCGTGCAATTTAGTGTGAATGACATCCATGTAGTATCATATTAGGATTCTAGATATTTATCCATGTCTGACGAGTTGTATCTTCATCTTTAGACGCCGAGATTAGATCCGCACTAGTTGGATTCGGGTTAGCCGACCTAACCAAGGCCTATAACATGCTGGTTTGGTTCACGAGTGTGAATTAGATTTGGGGTATTACAATTTATATCAGATTAGTAATGATTTAAATATAGAATTTTAGAATTTAGGGTAGAACACAAGTACCTCTTTGTATTAGGCATGCCGACTTATAAAATCCTACGGACTCTCTCTATCTCTCTCTAATTTTTTGTGACGTGTAAGGAGGGTGGTGGCAAAGAAAGGCTGCGACACTGGTATTTCATGGCTTTTCTATTCTTTTTTATTATATCTTCATCATAACATTGTATTTATGCATGTAGATCATGCAAATATAATGTTTATGTGTTTTATATGTGTTATTTTTATAAGTTTTGATGGATTTGTGATGGATGAAGATTTGTACTTTGTTTGTTTTGAAGTGGAATTGGCATCGTTCAATGACTTCTCATATATTGTACGAATTGTGCATGTGTTTGCACGAAAAAGAATGATTATTTCGTGTTAGTTTCTCTGTTTAATTAAATTAACATGTTAGGTTGATTGATGTAGGATGATGTTATATAAAATACCTTCCTCAATTGAGTATAATGGTAAAAATGGTTAGAATGATTAACTCCATGTAAACTTATCATGCCTAATAATTAAATAAGGACTATAACTTGTTTGGACAATGTGAATTGATCTGTTGTAGAGTGTATGGAAGCTTTAGATGTAAAAATCCTTTTGACGCACCAAGGTGTGAAGGAAGCTACACCTGGGCAAGAGTGTTTCGGCTGCAAGAGGAGCCTCGCACCAAGGTGTTGTGAGAGGGATCGTGCCAAGGCGCAAGTGCTTCCTGCAGGAGCGCCTAGGCGCACGCTCAATGAGTGCCAGGTGTGCACATGCCATTTGACCAAGATATGAAGTTTTGTTTTAGGGCTAGTCAGTAGGATTATGTGATTGGTATTTAGTACCGGTTGATATGTTAGGAGGAGGTGTATGTTATTCGTTCACCAAGATACTAGTCACCGGGTGTTAGTTACACTCTGTCCACCACTCCGTTGTGTAGACTTTTTTGGCACCTCATTTTCGATGTTTTGAGTGATAGATAAACCATGACCGTGTCCCCACACATTTAGATTCATCTAATGTGCGTGCCTAGTATGTTTGCCTCCCATTTCATCGAAAAATCCCTCGAAGAGGCAAAGTAGGATGAGCGCCAAGGCGCTGGGCCTGCATTCTTGCACTCAGCTAGGGTTTGAAATTCCCGTATGGTGCCTATGGGTCTTGACTGGTGCCCAAACTTGGCCTTTTTCAGGTTTTCTTCTTCTCTTGGCACCTTTGCTCTCTGCTGGCGCCCTTCCGCTCGTGTTGCCGGCGCCTTTGCACTGTCATCCGTCACTTCTTGACAGGTGGGTGGCAGCATGTGATTTGCCTGTACTACCGGTACCCTCTCCTGCCTTTGTACTAGGACTGTTTTCAGCTTTCTATTTTACCCCTTCTCCCCCTCTTCTGCAAATCTTTTCGTGACTTTTCCCTTCCTCCTTCACCTCTAGAGCTTCCCATCTCCTTCCTAGCCTTCTCCTGCAGTTAGGTGTCCTTCCTTGGCCCGTGCCAAAGCTTAGGAGCTCTTCTCCTTCTTCATCTCCTTCTTGTTAAGCCTCTTGTCCTTCCCTTTTCATTTGTTTCCTTGCTTGGTTGGTTCTTTCGTGGGTGTTTTCTTGATGTTGGACTGTTGTAGGTGCTAGCTTAGGTTGTCTAGTTTCTTTTCTTCATGACTTGTTTAGCCTCCATGCCATTTTGACATTCATATGCACATTTTGCACCATGTATGACACATATCAGCTTAGGTCTGTAATATCTCATACATTTGGCATCATAAAAATAAGACCTTTGTTGCATCTTGCTCCTAACTCACACGCTTCATGTCCATTTACATTTTGTGCATGCTTTATTGCTGTTTCATTCTTAGATCACACTAGAAAGTGTATTTAAATGTTGTCATGTAACTGAACCTGCTCAATGTTGCTTGTGTGATTTTCATCTTTGTGTGATGTTAGTTGTGTGAAATGCTGTTGCTCATGTTGGGATGTAGGTGTTCGTTGAACACCACTAAACTTTAATGCAACACTATTAAATAAGGACTATGTACCCTATCTGCTCAAGATAGTGGTAATGGTCAACTCCCGCCAAATAAAATAAGCCACTAAGCAATCTCATAAAATCCTTGAAAACCCGGTACCATTGACTCATAATCACGAATTTGTTTAGGTTGGCCCCAATAGCTTTCAGGCCCGAGATATAATGGAAAACAAGTCCATAGTGTTAGCAACCTAAATAATTTTCCTCGGAATTTTGACCCACTAAAAGCCCATGAACAGGGCCTAGTAATTTGAAGGTATAGCTCAGTCCCTTAGAGCCGAAAAATGATCTGTTATATAGATGGGCAAAAAATCCAGTAAGCCCATTAGTCCAGCCCACTATACTACTCAGGGTTATGCCTTGGTACATTATGAGTAAGCCCACTAAATTTCAACCAAATTGGAGCCCATTTTTGTAATTAATTAGCACAATTGTAGTTAGTGTGTAATTAATTAGCACAATTTGTATGTTTAAGTTTAATCATGTGTTTCTACATGATTTGAGGTTTTACCGTGGTTTATGTGTTTGATTAGTTGTCTCTCATTCTATGGTATGCAGAACAAGCTTGTCGTACTTGGTCGAGGAGCTCTATTCACCAGGTCTTTAGGTTTTTCTTATGCTTGTATCTTTGCTTGACTCCATGAGTGACAATTAGCTATAGTTTTATTGTTAGGACTGTATTAGTGGCGTTTTATTTGCTATCACTAAGACATGGCTATTTAGCCAAGTATTTTAGCTTTTAACAAAACTTCAAGGTTGATATCTCATGATGGTTTTAGAAGATCTAGAAAGTAATATTATGAATTCCCTACCCAAGCCTTATATGTATATGCATGTGAGGGTTTCAGTTTTATGATTGAGAGAGTATATGTTGATATGAAGAACATAATAGTGCTCCTACCCCGAGATGTACGGCTATATCGGGTAGTACATTACACAATACATTTTTGGAATTTGAGGCACTAACATCATATTTCTTTTCCATCAAAATACCATTGTGAGTGTTACATGAAGTATGATGTGAGGGTGTAAGTATGTGATATCTATATATATGTATGATGTGTCATACTATTGTGCCAGCTTATGCTAAAGAGTGCACAATTGCTCTCCTCCTGCTCATTACCCAATGTCATGTTTCTTGAAGATTCAGTCTTTCCATAGATGCTTCAACATCTATTTCTTAGTTTAATTTATTCACTATTTATCTGCAGACTTAATCATCTTTTGATTGTTGACAATTTTGTACTATATAGGTGAGTTTCCCAAGCATTAGCCGGCGTAGGCACAGGTGGATCCAGTAGCTCATGGGAGGTGGGGGTGTGATTGATTCTTATGTGCTCTAATATGTATTATGTTCCCCTTATGCATCATGACGTACACTTATGACAGCTTGTCCCAAACTTTGTATTACCTTTTGGAACCATGATACATTGTTAGACCTCTGGACGTGGTCACTTCTTGTGTAATTTTTATTGATTACTTATCTAACTTGTCTAGTAAGGTGTTAACTTTTGGTAAATGACTACTGAATTTTTGTGTGATGTGCTTAGACCCCAAAGTGTTGTAACTGAGGAGGAGCAATATTAGGTATGATAAACCCATGTTTTTTAGCACTGTGTGTTTCTTGAAGAAGCATGGTCGGGAGGAGCACATAGTTCATACCATTTGAAGGGTCTATGTGAAGTTCAAGTGTTATGGTATGACTCCCTAACATTTGATAATGTCTGTGTTTTATTTTAGTTGTACAATAAGTGTAATATAGAATAAGTAACTATGACCCCCGTCATTTTCCTTTTGCCAACATCATCAAAAGTAATAAGACATCTAATAAGAAAGGTTGTAACTAAAATAAGTATCTTCTCATGTCCATGTATTTAATACTCATTCTTTCATACTCAACTTATTAGTTGTAGCGTGTAAAGACTGTGTAAATATATATATATATATTCGAATTTGTCTGGGAATGATCGAATGTTGGATTATTATTATTATTATTATATTTTATTCTCTACCCAGTTAAATAAAATGCTCGTGTTGGGGGGTTTTCCCATACCCTAGCCGTCATTTCCATTTTATTTTGTGAGGGGCTTCTTTCTCACCCCAGACGCCTACTCTCATTTTCTTCTCCTCTTCCTTACTAGAGCCGGCTTTCTCCTTGCTTAGGTATCCTCCCCATCTCCATATTCTTAGTTTTCATTCATGCATATTTTGAAATGAATAGATGAATAATAGTTGATAAAAATTGTTGCGATTTCTAATCCTTTCGGTTTTGTGTTTGGGTTGTTTTCACCAATGTTGGAGGATCGTTGCTAGTTGTAGTGAGGATGGGGATTGTTGTTAATCGTTACTTAAATCTTTAATGATATAAGTTTGATAATCATAGGAATTAAAGTTTTAAATCAACAAGAAGAACTAGATTAAATTGTATACGACTGGAAATCCTTGCATGGCCGACGAGTTCTAAGTTTGGCAAGATAGGTGATCGTAGGTAAGAGTTGCAAGGAAGTCACTCACACACCGACGGTCTCTCTGGTTGCTGGGTTGAAGGGTGGCATCGCCTTGTCCCTTGTTTTCGATGGGTGGCGGAATTGCACTTGTTAGTGGGCTGAATTTCACGGGCGAAGAAGGTGGTGGCATTCCTCTGAAACAGACGCTGTAATGGAAGCTTAAGAGGGTAGGCACCCATTGTTCTTCATCAGCAACATCAGGGGTTCCATTACAGTAGCTCCGGCCGCCGGCACAGCCCACTGCTGACGACCTACTCACCAGAATTCATGGCGGTGAATGTTCAAACGTGGGAGAATGACCCAATTTTCCTGTGTCGTCCAGTGGTGGCCGATCCTTCCTGGTTGATGCCGACCTGAGGTAGCTGAATCTGTGAATGGGAGCAAGATGCCAGAAAGTAGTCATCTTGAGGCTAGGTGCATGAAGGATGGACCTATATTTGTGCCAAGATCAAGGTAAGAGAAGAGAAGAGCGTCGGGGAAAAAGAAGATGTCAAACTTGTAAATATTACTTGACTCGATGCGGCTCGAGTTAATAAATAATACTAACTCGTAATAAATCCTAAAAAAAATTATTATTTTAATGGTTATGGGTTACAATTGCTACACTTATTAATTATTGTACGAAATCGTCATGAGTAATAACAATACGGTAATGATAAACTGTTGAGAATTAATCGGTATACTATAAAACTATTAATTTAAATCGGATGGTTATAAGTGATTAATAAAATAAAAATTTCACCTTTACCATATTAAATTTAATACTGCACAAATAAAGTAATTATTTTAATAACAAGTTAGTAAGGTGGAAAATGTGTTATTAAACTATAATCGTGTAAAAATCACAAGCGTTAAACCTAAATAGCATAATGAAAATAAATAATGTTCGAACCTTTATTGAGTTGAATAATTTAAAATAATTGTATTAGTAATATCTTTGAGGTAGGATTATACAAATCATTTTAAATAATTTAATTGAATGACTTAATTAATTAAATTGCTATTAATAATGATAATGATTAAAGATTAAAACCGTAAATTAAATTGTCAAGATCGTGGTTAAGTAATTATCATCTCAAAGGAAAATATACTAATAATAGTAATTAAATACTTGTTTATAAGTTAATAATTATTTTATCATTAGTGAAGTGTGAATTATGATTTAAATAATTAATTTAAAATGTAAAGTAGGACTTAAATGATTATGTCACATGAATAATTTAATATTTAAGATTGTTGAATGTTGCATGCTTTATGTTGCCGAATTTTGATAATGATATATATATTAGTCACGTAGTTACATTCATTTCTACTCGAATATATAATTTTATGTTCTCCTTTAGGTTAGGATTGTTGGTCAATGTTGTAGGTTCGCTTATGAACTATCCAGGTCTGAATAATTATTTGAAATGTTGTATTTTCCCTTCTTGGCTGCCCTGGTCGGCCTGATTGTAGATTCGACCACCATGCACTGAGTGCAACCGGGGTCAAGGAATTAACTCAGTTCGACACGGGGCCGCACCCTTTAAAATTACTATGTGAGAGCCTTGGTCGACTTGATTTCATATTTGACCACCATGCACTGAGCGCAACCGGGCTCGACTCAATTCGATACAGGGCAACACCCCTGAAAGATTGAATACCTGCCCCCATGCCAAAAGAGGTGATAGGGCGTAGTAGCGCATGATGGCTCATTATACACTTGTGATACCGAGAGGGTGAGTCAGTGGCAAATATCGGTAACTACAAGCCGTGGGCCACGTCGCGTGTGTGCGCATGCATGGGATTAGAGCTGGATGGGGTGGCCACCCCTCTCAGCATATTAAGAGCTCGACATAGGCTCATAACAACTAAAAGTCTCAAGAAATGATAATATGGATTATAATGACTTGTTTCATTTAATTATGCGGCTTAGCGGTTTTATCACTAATACGGAATTACCTCCGCAATTGAGCAGCCTTGGACGGAAGACTAAAAGTGTGGTTGGTTGATCTCTTACCAACCAAGGTTTGGTGAATTGATAATAAATTGGACTTCTTTTTATTCTCTTGTGTTAAAATGTGGCTATGGGAGACGGTCGATAATTAATCGGCATAATATAACCGATTAATTTCAAATTCAATGTTAATAAGGGCTTAATGAAATAAAGATTTCACATTTTACATATTAAATTTTATATTAGGTAAATAAAGTGATTATTTTAATAATGAGTCTGTAAGGTAGAAAATGAGTTATTAAACTATAACCGGGTAAAAATCAAAAGCGTTGAACCTAAATAGCATAATGAAAATAAATAAAGTTCAAAACTTTATTGAGTTGAATAATTTTAAAATAATTGTATTAGTAATATCTTTGAATTAGGATAATAAAAATTAATTTAATTAATTTAATCGAACGACTTAATTAATTAAATTACTATTAATAATTATAGCGACTAAAAATTATAACCATAAACTAAATCATCAAGATTGTTAGTTAAGTAATTAGCATCTCAAATTAAAATATACTAATAATAGTAATTAAATATTGTTTATAAGTTGATAATTATTTTATCATTTGTTAAGTGGGAATTATAATTTAGATAATTAGTTTAAAATGTATAGTAGGATTTAAATAATTATGTCACATGAGTGCATGCATTCCTGCTCGAATAAAATTATACTTATGTATAATTTTATGTTCTCGTTTATATTACGATCGTTGGTCACAGCTACAGGTTCACTTACGAACTATATAGGTCCGTATAATTATTTTAAATGTTGTGTTTTCCCTTCATGGCAGCCCTGGTCGGCCTGAGCCCAGAGTCGACCGCCATGCACCATGTGCAACCGGCGTCAAGGAATTGACTCAATCCGACACGGGGCCGCACCCTTAAAATTACTATATGGGAGTCTTGGTAGACTTGAATATCTGATCACCATGCACCGGAACGCAATCGGGGTCGACTCAATTTGGCACTACGCAACCGTGGATGCTCACAGCGCTTGGCCTTGACGTTGGGTTGTCGTGCGGGGAGAAGGGGAGTGTTCCTGATGGTGCTGCTGGGCAGACAACACACGCCTTGGTGCATAACATGATTCACCTTGGATAGTTGCTGTAATGCACGAGCTTAGGCTTCCAATTGGATTGCTAGAGAAGGGAAGCAGTAAGGGAAGGACGTGATCTTGTTTTTGGTTGATGAAGAAGAAAGACAGATCTGTTTTTGGTGCAAATAAGAAGGTAGGAGAAGAAGAAGAAGATAGCAGTTTTGTAAATATGGGTTGACTCGTTACCAACTAGAGTTAAAAAATATTACTAACTCATAATATATCTTTAAAAATAATCATTTTAATCAGTTATGGGTAAAGTTACCAAACTAATTAATTATTGTACGAAATCGCCACGGGTATTAAAAAATTATGGTAATGATAAATGGTCGATAATTAATCGGCGCACAACAAATGATTAAATTAAAACGGATGGTTATATGTGATAAAATAGAACAAAGATTTTACCTTTACCATATCAAATTTAATATTATGTAAATAAAGTGATTATTTTAATAATGAGTGAGTAATGTAGAAAATGGGTTATTAAAATATAATCGTGTAAAAAAATCACAAGCGATGAACCTAAATAGCATAATGAAAATAAATAAAGTTCGAAACTTTTATTGAGTCGAATAATTTAAAATAATTGTATTAATAATATTTTTGAATTAGAATAATGCAAATTATTTTAAATAATTTAATCCTACAACTTAATTAACTAAACTGCTATGAATAAGGATAATTATCAATGCCGTTGTTAAGTAATTATCATCTCAAAAGGAAAATATACTAGTAATAGTAATTAAATATTTGTTAATAAGTTAATAATTTTTTTATTGTGTGTTAATTGTTAATTATGATTTAGATAATTAATTTAAAATGTAAAGTAGGGTCTAAATGATTAAATCACATGAGTAATTTATTATTTAATATTGTCGAATTTTAATAGTGATATATATATATTAGTCAGTTCGTTGCACGAATTTCTATTCGAATAAAATTATACTTATATATAATTTTATGTTCTCGTTCAGATTAGGATTGTTGGTCAAGGTTGCAGGTTCACTTAAAAACTATCCAGGTCTGTATAATCATATAAAATGTTATTTTTCCCTTCTTGGTAGCCCTGCTCAGCCTGAGCCCCAATTCGACCACCATGCACCGAGTGCAACTGGGGTAAAGGAATTGACTCAGTCCGACACGGGGCCACACAATTAAAATTACTATGTAGGAGTCTTGGTCGACTTGGGTATTTGACCACCTTGGGCCGGAACACAACCGATGTCAGCTTAACCCGGCACAAGGCAGCACCCCTGAAAGATTGAACACTTGCCCCAATGCCGAAAGGGGTGACAGGGCGCAATGGTGCAAGATAGCCATTATGCACTTGTGATACCGAGATAGTGAGTTAATGGCAAATATTAGTAACTAAAGGCTGTGGGCCACGTAGTGTGTGTGCGCATGCATGGGATGGTAGCTGGATGGGGTGGGCACATAACAAGCTCGGCATAGGCTAATAACAACTAAAAGACTCTTGAAATGATAATAGGGATTTTATTGACTTGTTTTATTTAATTATGCGGCTTAGTGGTTTTATCATTAACGCGGAAATGCCTCCACAGGTGAGCAGCTTTGGACTGACGATTAGAGTGTGGTTGGTGGTTCTTTACCAACCGAGGTATGGTGAATCGACAATAAATTAAACTTCCTTTTTATTTTCTTGTGTTATAATTGCGACTATGGCAAACGGTCCGAGACTGTGGGACGGTTATTTTATATATTGTCATATGCTATCAGAACATGTTTTATATTTATGATTTATAAATTCTAGACTCATTTGTAGTATTGCAATTCATGTTCTGGAATGTTATGTTTACAACAATTTATATTTTTAAGTAACACCCAGTCCGGTTCCGGCAGTTCATTATAGGTGGTATTAGAGCACAGTTTCCCAATAGCTCACAAATTATGACTCAAGTACCTTGTTGAAAAGTCCAGTAATTATCTTTTGCCAATGTTTTATGTTATTAATTGGCAACATGCATGCTTCAAGAGGAAGCATTTTACTGGTCGAACTTAGTGGAAAAAACAACGTTCCATCGATGTGAGATTTCATCCATCATTAGGCAGAATTTGTGGTAGATATCCTAACCAAACAAACAACTTGATGGCCCATTGATTGGTGAGGGTTGTAAAACCATTTTGGCTAACTTAGTTGAGTCTAAGTCAAAACCCAAAGAGTTGTCCATGATTCTTGTGGTAGGAGAGTTTCCCGAAGTATTCCCAAATGAACTTCTAGGGTTACCTCCTAAGCGGTCAGTGGAGTTCACCATTGACTTAGCACCTGGAACAACACCAATTTCTAAAGCACCATACTGCATGGCTCGACGCTAATGCAACTCAACAATGTTTTGAACTTTATTTATTTTCATTATGGTATTTAGGTTCGATGCTTGTGATTTTTATTATTATATATTTTAATAACCCATTTTCTACATTACTCACTCGTTATTAAACTAATCATTTTATTTACGTTATATTAAATTTAATATGGTAAAGCTAAAATCTTTATTTTATCAATTACTTATAATCATCTGATTTAAAATTATTCGCTTATAATACGCCGATTAATTATCGACAGTTTATCATTACCGTATTTTTATTACTCGTGGCGATTTCGTACAATAAGTAATTAGTTTAGTAACTTTACCCATAACCCATTAGAATAATTATTTTTAAAGATTTACTTCGAGTTAGTATTATTTTTTAACTTGAGTCGGTATCGAGTAAACCTTTATCTACAAAACGGCCATCTTCTTCTTCTTCTTCTTCTTCTTCTTCTTCTTTGTCACAAAACTAGACCTGTTCTTCTTCCTCCAGCCTCAAGACCCCTCCTTTCTTGCACCTTGCTCCAATTCAGATGTTCCACAACCTCAGGCCGGCCTCAAAACAGTAATGTAAAGACCTGGAAATATATATATATATATCTATATTCGACGCGGTGGGATCGAACGTTGGTATCCATGAAT